>JAJOZX010002644.1:0-147500 GCA_023014485.1 Bathynomus jamesi | reverse complement strand
CAAACATTTAACATTTCTATGTGTTTCAACCTTATGCAATATTTGAGATTCTTATAAACATTTTCTGTAAATTTTTGTTTATGTACCTAAGTTACAATTACATTTAGGTAAGTTACAGTATACTAGTGATTAAATTACGTAGTTTTATGAAATCATAAACTTACCATCGGAACTCCAAAAGGTATTTTTGAATCCGAACCCTTCGTCCAATGTCGCAGTCTTTCAATGCATATAGTGCAGGCTTTATGTGGAGCCCACGATTTATCTTGGTCCCCCAGTTTTATGCCAAAATAAGCTAAGTAAGCTCTTTTTACGAAGTCAGTTATATTTGCTCGTTGATGTGGAAGTGTAAAATTTCCACATATATAACAGAAGGAATCAGGGTTGTTTTTGCATTTGAACTTTCTAGTGCTTGATGACATATTGCTTGATTGTTCTGCCAATTTGTAAAGGTATTTAAAGCCCTTAATTCATATAAATTTAAGAAAATCTGAAATATAAACACAAAAATTAGTTTAAATAGGTACTTACAATCTATGAAATTAAACTAGAAACACGGATGAGTAGATACAATATAAATTACGTCTAATTAAATCAACTATATTAAATCACGATGACAAAATTACTCACTAAATCATATGCCAATTCAAAATTATGTTAATGCCCAAACTTAATTAACTAACTCAACTGACTGACTGACTGACTGACTGATTGAATTGACTGATTAACTCTGGAAACGAGTCGCTTTTATATATTTTAGTTGTCCCTCTAGAATACTCTACAGAGAACAGGAACGCTCGAGAAAATTTTAGAATTCTATGATATTTTTAGCCTAATTTACTAATATTAAAATGGGTTAAAAATGACAAAATTAAAAATATTTTTAGGGTGTTACATATAAAAATATACATAATACAACAATACCATAACAATAGGTACAAATACCTGGATAAAAACCTAGTTGCATAATGTGTAACTGCAAAAAGACTTAGCGAGTATTGAGAAAAAAACCTTTTTATGAATACGACGAAAGAGGAGGGGTGTTGAGCAAAATCAGGACATGATAGAGCAAAACCGAGTAAAAATTCGTGCTCAGCGCACCCAAATTACCTAGAACTAACTGTCAAATCTAATTCAATAGACAAAAAGTTGAAATTTGTTCCCCAGTGATAATTCCTTCGGTCAGCTTGTCGATTAACTGCTTGCAGTGCCTGGTGGTTACTCTTAATTTCATAAGATGGTCATGGAGGTCCAGTAGAGTAGGAATAACCATGCTGATCGTACAAGTCAAGTCTCCTGAAAACACAGACATATGATATATATTGTGTGTGTGTGCGCGCGCGCAAACACTGAGAAACAACATAGCTCATTAAATGAACCTAATCATAACAAATAAACCATTTGAGTGACTTCTAAAATAGTAAAGATAGTAAATAAGTATGTTAAACAAAACTTTTCACCGCGCTGAAATTTCTTTGCTTCATCCTTTTCTTAGAAACGACCTATGATATATTGCATAATATTGGTATTTAGTATTTACCTTGGGTTATCAATGTTGCTTCTGCAAATGGAGCCAGTACTGAGCATAGTTCAGTCATAAAGCTCCATTCCCTGGAAGTAATTGCCGAAATATTGAAGTTCTTCAACTCTCCATCACAAATGTCGAAGAGCTTCTTAAAATCCAAAGAAGAAAGAAGCCAACTGATGATAGATGGAATTCCACCTCGTAGCATTCGCAATTGGCAATTGCGATTTGTTTTACGAATCGGTACGTTGTAAATATAAGTGATGTGAAGGGTTGTCGAGTTATTCTATGCTTTACTGAATTTATCGGTACTGTTTTCTTTATGCTGTATTTCTTGCATTATTTTTGTGTGAAGCATTTTATTTTTCCAAATACATATTGGATGGGAGGATAATCGTTTTTATCACGCCACAGAGGTTGACACGCCGTTTGGCAACACTAAGTGGTCTTATAATATATACTTATATATATAATATATAATATAACTCTATTTAGTGTTTCCATTTTCAATAAAATTAATCTGACGGGGGCGGGGGAGGGAGCAAATTTTTTTTGTAGCGCTAACCTAAAAAAAAATCCAGACCCCCCCCCCCGCAAGACAAACGTGGCAACTCAAAACAGGGTGACTGATTAGTGAATACCTAGAGTCCCGTACTTTTACAAACAACTTTCATAAACATTCTGAATTGTGTCTGTTCAACCAAGCCACCATCATGAGTATGCCAATAACATGTATTTTTCATTACGGTCTCGAGAGGTCTCGAGACCGAGATCGAGACCTACATCACTGATATATATATATATATATATATATATATATATATATATAATATATATATATATATTGTTTGTTTGTTTAAGTTCGGAAGAACCGATTCGCCTCTATTTAAAAGGGCATATCTCGGCGGAAAAACAAAGAAAAGGTGAGAGGAAAGACAGAGGAAAAAGAAAGGGTGGAGGGGACAGTCGAAGTGGAAAAAGACCAAAGGATGACAAGGACTGCAGGGTCGAGCCCCATCATCCTTGGGTGCTAGGGCCGGGAGGGCGCACGTGAAACCTCCAGGAACAAGCACGTACAAACGAGCACAAAGAGCACTAAAGAGCACGAGCTTAGAACCCCCTTGCGGGGGTATATATATATATATATACCATACGCTTCACCCACCATACTGTGAGGTAGCAATAGGAAGCAGGCTTCCTGTTCCCGTGCGTGAGCTGAAAGGTATCAAAAACTCACACTCCCTTAATTAAGAGGATGATCCATATTTAAGCTATATATACTAGCAGAAGCCCTGCGCTCGCGAAGGTGTCGCAATTACAAACAATTTGAAGGTTCTATCCTTAAATGCTCGTAGCCTACGAAATAAAATAAACGAATTCTTTTCTTTAATTGCTTGTAAAGACTGATTTAATTGCGATAAATGAATCGTGGCTTAGCACTGAAACACGTGACTTTGTAGGGGAGTATCAAATTAGAGGTTATAGACTTTTTGTTAAAAACAGAATAGGCAGGCGAGGAGGTGGTGGTGTTATGTTGTATATCAAAGATAATATTGCGAACGTCATAGAAGTAAAGCACACAATTCCAGAACCGATAGATTCGACTATAGCAGAACTTAAATTGAACGATTTCAAACTTCTTGTTGCAGTTATATATAGGCCCCCAAATCAAACAGCTGATACGGACGAAGCGTTATATCGTGAACTAAGAGAATAATAGGTAGTGAGCAGGCTTTAGTTATGGGTGACTTTAATTGCGCCAACGTGAATTACGATACAGTGCAGGGAGACGCGGAAGGTAATCGTTTAGTTAATTTTCTCGAGGATAGCTTTCTTATTCAAAAGGTTGGGGAACCTACGAGGTTGGACAGTATTTTAGATTTAGTAATGACTACGGATGATAGGCTAATCACTGATCTTCAAGTAATAGAACCGTTAAGCAATAGCGAGTTAGAGTTTGTCCTCTCAGTAAGTCATTCGAAACCAGCTAACTCGACTAAAATTCCTAACTTCCAGCACGCAGACTTTTGTAAATTTCGAAATAAGTTGTCACACGTCAATTGGAAAAACGTAATGGGAATCTCCAACGCAAAACAAATGTGGGAATCGTTTGAAACAGTATTTAGGACGATAAATGAGGAATGTGTATCGTACAAAATTGAGCGTGCGACAGTAAACAACAAGCCCTTGTGGTTTACTTCTAAAGTAGGAGACATTATAAAGAGTAGAGATAGGGCTTATAGGCTACATAAGTACGATAAAGACAATTGAAATCTCCATAGCTCGTGACGGTAAAAAAAAAACCAAGCGATTCTTTCAATACGTCAACAATAGAAATCTAGTAAAAAGTGTCTTGAGGCCGTTGAAAAATGTTAACGGAGATCGTGTCTGAAAACAAGGAAATGGCTACCTTGCTAAACGAATTTCTTACGTCAGTTTTGACTATAGATGTAACGAATATCCCTACGGTCATAGATATAATACCTTTTGATAATGGTAATAGTTTGGATAATATTGTGGTTAGTGAAGGGAGGGTAATGCGTTATATTGATAAAATGAAAGTGCGTAAATCACCGGGGCCAGATTCCATATATCCCATACAACTAAAAGAATTAAAAGATAGCATTGTTGTGCCGCTAACAAAGATTTTTAATGCGTCTATTTCTGAGGGTTGCGTACCAGATAATTTCAAGTTAACAAACGTAACACCTATCTTTAAGGCGATAAAGGTGCGGCGGGAAATTATAGGCCAATCAGTTTAACGTCTGTTGTAGTTAAGCTACTGGAATCAATAATTAGGGATCGTATAGTCGAACACTTAGAATTGCATAAACTAGTTAGAAATACGCAGCACGGTTTTAGGCGAAACAAATCTTGCTTAACTAATCTTTTAGAATTTTTTCAAAGCGTGGTTGACGTTTACGATAGTCATCGGGCGGTTGATGTAGTGTATTTAGACACCGTATCGTACTGCACAAAAGACTCATTGAAAAAACTAAGGCTCATGGAACCAGGGGTGTAGTAATAAATTGGATAGAAGAGTGGTTGCGAGGTAGGAAACAGAGGGTGGTCGTTGATGGAGCGGAGTCGTGTTGGGCTAATGTAGCGAGTGGCATTCCTCAGGGTTCTGTATTGGGCCCCTTGCTTTTTCTTATATATATTAACGATTTAGATGTCGGCCTTGTCAGTACAGGTTCAAAGTTTGCGGATGACACGAAACTGGGTGGTAGGGCGATTAATGACGAAGATAGAGGTAAAATCCAGGAAGATCTGAATAAAATCGTAGATTGGTCAGTCACATGGCAAATGAGATTTAACGTCGATAAGTGCAAAATTTTACATATAGGTTCGCGTAACGGTAATTTTGCGTATAGTATGTCAGGGAAGGAGTTAACAAGCGTAGAGCAGGAAAAAGATTTAGGAGTTATAGTCACTGGTGATTTAAAAGTAGCGAAACAAAGTACAGCAGCGGTCAATAAAGCGAACAAAGTGTTAGGTTTTATAGCTCGGAATTTTGAGTACAAATCGCGCGATATTATAGTTCCTCTTTATAAATCATTAGTTAGACCCCATTTGGAGTAAGTGATCCAATTTTGGAATCCGCATATGCGAAAAGATATAGACAAACTCGAAAGAGTTAAAAAACGAGCAACTGAGATGATTCCGTCGTTTAGTTCAAAGTCGTACGAGGATAGGCTTAAGGAGTTAAAATTGACTACACTCGAGACTAGAAGGCTAAGGGGTGATCTAATTCAGGTTTTCAAACTTATGAATGGGTTCGATAACGTAGAGATAGCTTTTTCGAAATATCTCAATATAACAGGACTAGAAATAACGGGTGTAAGTTGACAAGTAGAAGGTTCGAGACAGCAGTTGCCAAAAACTTTTTTACGCATAGAATAGTAAATAGCTGGAATAGTTTGCTGGTTGAAGTAATTAGTAGCACGTCTATAAACATGTTTAAAAATCGATTAGACGCATATGTTGATAGATTGGGTATAGTTTAAGGTAGTAAAATTAGGGCTTTGTGGTTCGGAACCCACGTAAAATTGTAGGTCCCCTCCGCCACCACGGAGGACATGCACAATATACAATTACGAACACAGTTAGGTAGACCAGCCATGAGTGGATCTAGGGTCTTTGTTGGTCTGAAACATTATATCATTATAAAAATACCACGCTTAAACAATCAACAGGGGCAATATATATATATATATATATATATATTGTAATTTTCTCGCAGTTTCAATTAATTTTAAGCAACTTTTACTTGATAATTTTTCCCTCCAAAATGTCGTTTTAGTGCTTTACGGTGGGACGGACAGACGGACAGACAGCATTAGCGTATTAAGTATTATATACTGTATATGTCTTTCTATAGTATATACAGATTACAGTGCATACATATACAATACATTCATAAAAACACGAATAGATAGCGTACCCTCGGTGCCACGGTCTTTTCTGCTTGTGCTCCTTCTTACTGAGTGTTGCCAGATTAATGAAGGGAAAATCGGTACATTTGGTATATACTCTTCATGGCACTAATAGAAAACGATATTTTAGGAGGGACAAATATCTACTGAGCACAATGGCATAAAATTTATCGTAGTTGCATGAAAATTGTGGATTTTATGGGCAATTTTGGAGAAATGGTGTAATGCGTTTTATGGACTTCAGTAAAATTTCGACTTGGTCTCCTTTGGGGATCTAGCCTAGAGGGGGGCACGTGCCCCAAAGCCTCCCCTGGATCCGCCCATGGTAACTGAATAATTTAATATGTTGAAACTTTTGAATCCTAAAACATTCTGCTACATACTGTATTTTAATCTGTTTCGACTTTACACACACACACACACACACACACACACACACACACTTGCGTTTGAATATATATTTAATCATCGATGCACTCATAGTTAAGTGGAGGTATGAAGAGTTAAACATCTTTTTACACATAGCACCATTCCGCCCATTTCAGGGTACGAGCAGCTCGCAGCAGCATTGCCAAGCAATTGGAGGGTCAAAGTACTGACGAGGCTTTCGTACGTCGTTCATCACCATTGAAAGCAACAATGCTCCGTGTTAGTCAAGTCCAAAGAACGTCCATCTCCGTATTCAATTTATTGCAATTTTCGTTAGTTCGTATTACAGACACTCCCATTTGTTATCAGTCCTCATGTATGATTCTTCATGAGCAAGATTCACCACAAATTTGTCTTCCTAAAGGCAGCACAAACCCGCAACAATTACAGTCACACTCGTACTACCTCAGGGTTGTTCTACACAAACTGGACTAAAAACCACAAGTAGCCGCAATCGCAAACCGTCCGTTCAGGCCTGTATTTTGTTTAGAATAATATAGATATATATATATATATATATATATATATATATATATATATATATATTCCCTCACCAGCTATCTGCAAAGCAGAGAGGATCCAGCTTTGGGACAGGATCTTGGGTTTAAAGCAGCCTAGGCCCGCTACATTTAGAACCTCAATATAAGCAACGAGTCTTTTGCTTATATTGAGGTTCTAAATGTAGCGGGGCTAGGCTGCTTTAAACTATATATATGTGAATGAACTCAAAAAACTCAGGGGACCATTCTATGATACACACAGACCGTGCATGGAACAAGGAACTCTTCTGGGATAATTAAATCCACTATAGTCCGAATAAGTAATGGTAAATGACAAATACCATAGTTTTTCTTTTTCATGATGCTAGCCCGACGTGGGCAACGGGTCACTCGCAAAGAGATCCCACAAATATAGCTTCCCTCACCAGCTATCTGCAAAGCAGACAGGATCCAGCTTTGGGACATGGATCTAGGGTTTAAAGCAGCCTAGCCCTGCTACATTTAGAACCTCAATATAAGCAAAAGACTCGCTGCCTTCACGTCAGATTGAATACATCAAAGAAAAAGGGGTAACTATTATATTTTAGCCAAAAACGGACATGTTATGTGCCTTGAAAAGTGGATGCTCAATTCTGCCAGTTGAGGTTTAAGTTTTGTTTTTTGGCTAAAATATAATAGTTACCCCTTTTTCTTTGATGTATTCAATCTGACGTGAAGGCAGCGAGTCTTTTGCTTATATTGAGGTTCTAAATGTAGCAGGGCTAGGCTGCTTTAAACCCTAGATCCATGTCCCAAAGCTGGATCCTGTCTGCTTTGCAGATAGCTGGTGAGGGAAGCTATATTTATGGGACCTCTTTGCGAGTGACCCGTTGCCCACGTCGGGCTAGCATCATGTAAAAAGAAAAACTATGGTATTTGTCATTTACCATTACTTATTCGGACTATAGTGGATTTAATTATACCAGAAGAGTTCCTTGTTCCATGCACGGTCTGTGTGTATCATATGTATGTATGTATGTATGTGTGTGTGTGTGTGTGTGGACTCAACACGGAAAAAAATTGTATTTGTAAACAAACTGAATATAATTTAAAGGAGAATGTCTTACGGTAGAATACCCTCCAAAAGGACTAAATCCTGAATAAAATTCAAGAAAAAACTTTTCATACCTTTTGCCCTTTTCTTGTTTTACAGCAGTGGTTCCCAAACCCATGGTCGCGACCCCAGTGAGGGTCGGGAAGGTGTTCCTGAGGGTCGCGGGACGGAAATTCTCAACGACTGATTCAATCAAACTATACGAATACAAACACAACGTATCAAAATGATTGGTCATTAACACTGCATGTACCGGCGTTTAGGGTCGCCAGGCCAGGACAATATTGTATTGAGGGTCGCCACCATAAAAGTTTGGGAACCACTGTATTTACAGGGTCACGATGGCAATATTTCTCCGATACTGTATACCTCTTCATAATCCACTTTAGTTCCACCGTCGTCATTCCCGCAAATATCATCGTTTTTTTTTCCACCACCATATTCCCGTTAGTACCACTACTCTCAAACATTATTATTATTATTATTATTATTATTATCCTCACTAACATCATTATTATTACTAGTACAGTTCCCGCCGCTTCGCTGACGGTTAGACAGGCTAAACTACAAAAAAAGAACACAGCCGTGAAAATTTTGAGCTTCACATTGTGTCAACATTTCTGAATCGGGTATTTCCCAAAACCTCCTCACCCCCATTCATACAACTTGGGGGCTAACACCCTCCCCCATTACCCCCACCCCTCCCCATTACCACACCCATCACCCCCACCCCCACCCTTCCCCCATTGTTAAACTACAGAAAAGAACACAGTCATGAAATCTTGAGCTTCACATTGCCGCCCGTAATACAATTTCTGAATTTTTTTCTCACAATTTCTGAAAGTGTGATGGACGGACAGACGGACGGACGGACGGACGGACAGCTTTCTTATTATAGTATAGATTATTATTATTAGTTCTGGATAAGAATACCCTTTTGTCGTTCTCACTCAAGTTCGCTTTCGACGGTTTGATTTTTTTTCTTCTTTCTTCCGTTTTAATTTTGCCTATCGTTTATTTCCGAAACCTTATCGTCCCATTATCTATTCACCAACTATATATATATATATATAGAGAGAGAGAGAGAGAGAGAGAGAGATAGTTGAGCAGTAACGACGTTACCTTTTTAGTAACGTCAGTAAAAACGACACTACTTTTCAAATTTGGTAACGTTTTTGGTAACCGTTAAATTTTTAGTCAAAATAGTGCGTTACTCATTACTTTTTAAATTCAGTAAAACTATATACTAACATACTTAAAAGTATAAAATAACCAATAGCAATTACTAGAATATCAAGTTACAACAACAACAACTCCGTTTTATTATTTCACATTAATTAATATGCTACTTATTAATTATTTCAGTCATTTGTATTTCTTTTTCTTGTATTGTGTTAGTCATACAGTATGTTGCTCTTACTTTGAATATTGCTTTTCACCAACCTCACAATGTATAATTTATATTTTTTGTTTTGAGTTCAATCCTTGTAGTTCAGGTTCGTATATATATATATATATTATATATATTATATATATATATATATTATATATATATATATATATATACGATGTACAGTCCCCTGCAATATTCCGCTCCACCCTCTCTGAGATGTGGTAACAACGCAGTCCCTCTTAAACTCCACTCCCCGCTCTCCATCTCCCCATCTCAGGTGTTGTCATAGTAATACTTTTACTTTTTGAAAACCAATAACACAATAAATATATTGTTCACTGTAGTTTTGGTGGTAATGCTAGGACGACTATTTATTTTATTCACGCATTATTCCTAAATTTAGGGCATACAGCAGTTCGGTTATTTCACAAACGTGGCATACTTAAAAACTTTCAATCATAGGGTTTTGATGTGGCCATGTTATAGTACAGTAGTTAAAGTGTAAGACAAGTTGTAGTATCGACTTTTCCTCCGGGCAATAAAATATCTGTTTAAAGTCTATGCATCATCAACAAATGATTATCCAGAAAAAGGTCTATCCATGGAGATAATGATAACATAGTTCAATTTTGTATTACAAAAATAAGCATGAAACGAGTAAATTTAGGGATTTTCTTAAGAACATACAAAACAATGTTCAAATTATAAGGAACTGACAATTGTTCGAGTAAATAAATGTATATTTACTGCATCACAATCACAATATTATTATACACAATTACTCAATACTTGGTCCATCTTCCATTATTATTAATGACCTCTCGTAGCCTATTTGGAACAGATGCCGCGTGATTGTAGAGGAGTTGTGGGTTCCTGCGGAAAAGTTCCACTCTGCAATAGTGTGTTCCAGCAGGTGCCGAGATGTCCGCTCCTGCCCAGGCTCCCAAGCGTTAACCACGTTTGCCCACACATTTTCAATGGGGTTTAGGGCCAGTTCAGCAGCTCGACATCTCGTTGTTCCTGAAACCACCGTCTGATGATCCTGGCAGTAAGAACAGGGCAGTTATCCTGTAATATATATGTTAACTCTCCGTCTATGGCCTTAGGTGGTTCGAGGTTGACGGGGGTTCTGGTAAGGTGGCAGCAACGGATTTTCTCACTCAGGGGTAGCTGATACCATGTAGGGAATCGCAGTAGTTTCTCTTATACTACACTCCGATTTCTTCTTGTAGCGGATCGGAGGATTGCGTGAAAACTTGCTAAATTATCTGACAGTTCCCCGATTCTTCTTGTAGCGTATTGGAAAATTATTTATTCTATTTTAAAATTAAGTTCTCTGGAGAAATCAGGGCGCAAAGGAGAAGACAAAGAGATCCTCTGACTGAATTTTGCTGCTTCTAAAATATTAGAGGTAATAATACTTCAGTATGTAGGTCAGATCAGAATAATCAGAATGATAATTTGAAAAATTACAAGAGTTTATATACTAATAATTTGGTGATATCATTATTATTTAATGTTGACCTGTTTTGTTTATTATTCTCAATAGGCTGATTTTTTTTTCGCAAAATATTTGACGATAAAGGTAAATTTGGGCTGTAACAGCATACTGGCAGATAAGCAAGACATTTGAAGATGGTCATATTTTTCTTTTAAACAGCATATTGACAGATCTGATGTTATCATGATATGCCTAGTTAACTAAAAATGGAAATTGAAACATGCATTTTATTATGAATTAAAATTAAATATGCATACGAGCCAAAATTAAATGCTTAAAATTTAAAATTAAATATTAATTTAGATGGCAAGTTATGACTTCATTTTTTACGACTAGGAGAGAATGTATGAAAGAATGAACATTGCAGAATTTTACACGATTATAGGATTCAACTTGATCTAAAAAATTATTTGTTAATTTAGAAAAAAATAATTCATCAATTACTTAAAAATAAAATAATTTTCTTTTTTCCCAAACTTGCATTTTATAAACGGTTAATGTGTCACACGAGTTTGAACTTTATATGCAAAAATGAATGTTACAATTACTCATTTTTACATACATATTAATATATATTATTTAATAAGTTATATTTCGTCGCTGGATTCAAATCATGGTTTAAAATTACATGGTATTCGAATCGTAATCTGACACGACGAATTACGGTGTCCTTCGAATTTTGGGATCATTCGCGATGTAATACTTTTTGTCATATCGTGATTCGATATTAACACCTACAAATAAGTATTGTATTTCTCTACATTATGATGATTAATTTCAGCTATTGTGTGATTCCATGTACACGGTTTGATCTCGTAATATCGTCGTTTTTGGTGTAGCGAAAGGAGAGGGGGAGAACGAGAGGGGGAGGGGGGTTAATAGCGATGGGGAGAGTAAAGTATGCCACGTTTGTGAAATAGCCTAACTATTCTATTCACTAAATTTAGGAATAATGCATGAATAAAATACATAGTCGTCCTAGCATTACCACCAAAACTACAGTGAACAATATATTTATTCTGTCTGTCATTGGTTTTCAAAAAAATAAGTGTTACTATGACAACACCTGAGAGGGGTAGGAGGAGAGGGAGGGAGTGAGGGTGGGGGACTGGGGTTTAAGAGGGACTGCGTTGTTACCACATCTCAGAGAGGGTGAAGCGGAATTACTGCAAGCGACTGTACATGTATTGTATACAGAATACAGGTATGTATTTGAAAAATAAGTAATGTTTTGGGTAACAACTGCTTTCTTGTCAAGTAACGGCTAAAGTAACGTCATTATTTTTTTCCAGCAACGTGCCCAACATTATATATATATATATATATATATATATATATATATATATATATATATAGGGAGTCCCCTCCCCAAAATTCCATTTTTATTTGTCCGTTATTTTATAATAGACTAGCTAAAGTGGGCCCTACGAGCCCATTTAGCTTGGGGGGCGGCGGCAGGTCCATCAGTTACTGGAGAGTCAATAGTTTTTGGTCAAAAAAGCTACAGAAAAGAACGCAGCCATGAAAATCTTAAGCTTCACAAATCTTAATACAATGGGTTCGGATGTGAAGCTAAAGCTTTTCATTGCTGCGTTCTTTTCTATAGTTTTGTTGACCGAATACTTGAACCCTCAGTAATTGGGGAATCAATTATTCGGTCAATAAAACTATAGAAAAGAACGCAACAACGAAAATCTTAAGCTTCACACCCGAACCCATTGTATTCTAATCTTTCATTACTTAATAACTAATAAATATTGTATATTACAACAATTTTTTCACCATTTCATACTTAAAGCAATAACTTTTCCCATTTCGTAGAAATTGGTTAAAGACGATACCGCTACCAATAGACTATAGCCAAGTTAAGACTATAGAACCCCAGATTCACAGTGGTTTAAGCAGGATGGAGCACCCTGATTCCAGGGTTTTTTTAACGTGCGGCTCTACACAAAATGTGCATTTCTGTGGGCAAATGCGTGCAGTTCAAAGATGTATTTTGTATACTTTACTAATTCACAAGTAGAGGAGTTATCATAAATTTAAAAAAATGTCGAACATTTGTGTGAGATTGAATACTGAGGGAAAAAACTGGCGCTGACACTGAAGATGTGGTTTATTTAAGGTAATAAACTCCTATGTTTTACATACCTACTGCGTTTGTCTGTGTCTCCCTTCCTTTTTGTTTTTTAGCTTAAGATATTTAGAAATAGGAACAGTTCTTGGGCGTGCGGGCTCTCTCCTCTCATATATTATATTATACAGGGTGTCCCAGAATTAACTATCTATTTCAATGAAATCGGACAAGTTTAATAAAAACTGACATAATTTTGTGTTTATTACTAAATTATGATACAAAAACAAATAGATTTATAAATCATAAGTCAAAACTTTATTGAGAAGTTTCAACATGTGCACCGTCTGTATCTCTGCAAATTTCAAATCTATCCTCAGCGCTGCGAAACACATTTTGAAGCATTTCAGGTGTTATCTCCCGCACTGCCAACTGGATGCGTTCTTTAAGTTCAGCTAAACTATTGATCTTTTGGCGATAAACCTTTGTTTTTATGAAACCCCATGCAAAGAAATCCAGGGGTGTCAAATCCGGAGAACGCGGAGGCCAAGGTCGAGGTCCTCCACGTCCAATCCACCGATTCGGAAGGCGTCTGTTGAGGTATTCTCGAACAATTAGAGCATAATGACATGGTGCTCCATCTTGTTGAAACACAACATTATCAAGAATGCCATCATCAAGAAGCTGTGGTTCGAGAAACTGCTGAAGCATATCAAGGTAGACGGTACCTGTTACAGTTGCCTCCGCAAAGAAGAATGGGCCATAAATTTTGGATTTGGTCATTCCAAGCCACACGTTAACTTTTGGAGAGTCTCTTTGCCATTCTATGACTTCAGACGGTCTTTCATTGGACCAGATACGACAGTTGTGTCGATTGACTTTACCACACGTGTGGAAAGTCGCCTCATCACTGAATAAGATGTTATCCAATAAACTTTCATTTTCGATTTGATCCACAATTTCTGCACACCTTGCTGCTCGATTTGGATAATCCTCTTCATTTAGGGCATGCAGTACTTGAATGTGATAAGCCTTTTTCATCAGTGTCGAACGCAAGATTCTATGAACTGTTGTCTTGGATATGTTGAGTCTTCGACCGGCCTCCTAACCGAAGTTGTTGGTTCATCCTCAAACAATTGTCGTACCTGTTCGGTACTGTTACGTGCTGTCCTTGGGCGTCCTCTTCCCACCTCGTCGTGTACGGATCCAGTTCTTTTAAATTTGTTCACAAGTTCACGAATCGCTTTGTCTGTAGGACCGGTTCTGTGGAATCTTCTTGTAAATTTTTCTCTGATTTCATTACATTGCATTCCTTTGATACGGGATGTTACAACAAAGATGCGTTCTTGTGTATTCATTATTAATAGGGTTCTGAAAGAGAATGAAAATAAAACTATGAAAAACTATGAAAAAATTATGAAAATAAAATTATGAACAAAATTTAGAAATTTATACATTTTTAACACATATTAAACATGATAAACATAAATAAAAGTGTGTTTTTAAAAATTTGTCCGATTTCATTGAAATAGATAGTTAATTCTGGGACACCCTGTACACACATATATATATATATATATAGAGAGAGAGAGAGAGAAAAGTAGGGTAAAACAGGGTACTGCTAAATTGCATTCGTAACTCGTAGGTTTCTGCCTCAAAAAACCTGAATTTTGCTCACCCAAGCTTTATCTTGTCCACTAAATTACTGTGGTTGACTTTTTTCATTATTAACTGTTTGTGTATGAATCTATTTTTCCCAAGGGACGGAGAAATACCCTATTTTACTCCGCTGGTAGGATGAAACGGGGTAAATGTGCAAAATTATAGTTTAAACAGGTTTTTACAGAAATAGATATAATTTTTTTATTTTATTTTATTTCAAATTAAATCACATTACAGTGTGAAAAAACCTTGACAGGCATACGCAAAATTAACGAGTCCTATAGTTAATCAAGCCAGCAAATCACTCAAAATTCATAAAATATTTCAGTCCTCATCTTCCACTCCAGCGCAAATCTTATGTGCCCATCTATTACAGACAAAGCACTTGAGCCATCCTTCTGCATAACGTGGATTAGAGAAATGATCACCACAGTAAAGGCATAGCGTGTCTATATCGGACTCGTCAGTTGAATTATCCGTTTCTTCGTTTTTCTGAGTCTTCTTTGAAGGGTTCGATTCCTTAATTTTGTCTCCTTTCTTAGTTGCCGTATCTGATATCAACTTCCTTTTTGCAGGATTTACGTGAGCGTCGATAATTGCTATAAATTCATTTTTGTTAGGCGAATCCGTCAAAACTGCAGTTTTTCCACGTCCTCTGTTGTTCGCAGTTTCTTAATGCGTAGGGGATATTTGTAACATCTTTCGCTAAAGACTTGAAACTAACAGAGGAGGCGTCACTCTGAACAAAATCATGAATTTGAGTGTCACTCGTTCCTTCAGTATTTTCTTCACTCTTGCTTTTCGACAAACCAGAAGTGCTTGGAATCTCACCAATCGAGACATCACGGATTCGAGAGAAAAGAGAGGTCTGAGGGCTCTTGTCCAGAGGAACGTCGCTGTTATTCTGTTGAAAAAAGGACGGCATAGGTGTTGCGGGTGGATTTGTAGTACGTCCTTCATCCGGATCGGCTGTGTTGCTCTTAGTTGGCCTGTCAGTTGTCTCTGCCGGTTGAAATATCTAATCCAAAAAACATTTGGATCAAGTGGGAAGATCCCCGTTTTACGAAAACCATTCGCAGCAGTTTCCATGGAAGCTGCTTTCATGAAAGCCGTGCCGTACAGCTCCCCAACCTGGTTCATGGTAATCGCGCTTTCTGGGTGTGATCGAATCCATTTTCTAGCCTCTTCTGAATAGTATTGGCTAAGAGAAGCCATGAATGAAACATCCAATGGCTGCATCCAGTGGGTGCAATGTGGTGGGAAGCATAAAAGAACTACGTCATGTTGGCGAGCAATGTCTACAAGTTCTAGGCTTTTGGTATGAGTTGCATGGCCATCTAAAAGCAGAAAAACTGGTTTCCCTTCTGATGGCTTTGCAAGCTCGATGAAACACTGAAACCACTTCAAAAATATTCCTTTCTGCATCCAGCCACTTTACTTGGGTGGAACTCCGCTGTGCTGCCTGGCGGTGCATCATGGAGTAATTCTGGCTTGCCCCTTTGCCGAGGAAAAACAAACATTGTAGGCATGAAACTACCAGAAGCACTCATGCATGTTTCTGCAGTTACCAACGAACCTCTTTCTGCCGAAACCATGGCTCTAACTTCATGTTTTCCTCGTAAACCAAGAATTTTAGACTGCTTTTTGGGTGCAGTTGCAATGTCGGTCTCATCTACATTATAGATACGATCTGGAGTGAATTCGAATTTCTCATAAAATGAAATTAATACATCAAAAAAATGTTTCACAGCAAACCGATTAAATTCAATCAACGTCGAAATTATGTAGGCTCTGGTAATCGCAGTTTGACTTCCGGATGCCTGCGAAGAAAGGAATACAGCCAGTCCTTTCCGGCTAGCCTAGCTTGTTTATTAAAATTGTTAGGAATTTTATTTCGCTCAGCTAAATCAAATGTAAGGCTACGAAGCTCAGTTAGAGTGAGGTCAAATAATCTGCTTTCCATGAGTAAAATATACTGCACGAGTTGTTGTTCTTAAGTCATTGTGAAGATACGCTTATGACGCCCCAAACCTATAAAACAGATAAATACTCTCTATAGGTCCAGTTTTTCATCAATTTTCATGTCACAGGATTAGTGCACTGTACACGCAACGGATGAAGACAACATCTTAACAGTTCTACATTTTATAGGTAATGCAAAGTAATGAAAAATAACAACCACATACAAATGGATTTTAGCCCAGCTTTCTCGCGTCGTCAAGTGTGCTGCCCATTCCTAGCCTTCTTGATTCGCGTTTCTAGGGTTGTCTGCGAGAAGCCAAATGATTTCGCAGCCTCGTAATACCCCATCCTACCGCCCATGACTTCCGCAATAGCGTTTTTCATACTCTCTTCCGACCAGGATTGTCGCTTGGATGTTCGAATATACAGTACATCCTAGGCATGACGGTGCCTGCGCATAAAAGAAAAAAGTCAATTACAGAATAAAGCCGGCCGCACACAAGATCGTCTCGCGACTCACGACTGACGACTCGAGTCGCGCGTGATTTTACATTGAGAGAATGAGAGCCCCGCACACTGCAGCGACCGCGACGCAAAAAGTAACAACCGTAAGTATGTCCTTAGTATGTAGGCCTACAAAACATCACTACACCGAAGCCAAGACGCTTGAATTAAAGATCACTAGTAATATAATAGCGTTTCCCTTTTGTTAACGAAGTATTTAAAGTAGAGGTCTGCACGGGCACGGGTAGGACCGAAAGTCCGTGCCAGGCCTGTATGGGCGGACTTGTTGAGAGCATGACAGACACAGGCCAGGTATCGGCTGAAAATAAAGTATTTGGCTTCTGGCCTGGGGGGTACGGGTTTCAACTTTTTCAAATGTGTACTGAATGATGATAAATTTTAAAATTTAAAATATTTGTAATTTAAAAAAAAAATGCTAACATAAAATTTTATATTTGCTGCTTGCCATAGTACACGATTTCGATAGTCCCACACCTATAATACTATAAATACCATAGTGTTATAGGTCGGTGATGCAGCAGTGTTAAATGCGGGCCGGGTCGAGCCGGGTACACGTTTTATAAAATTCTTACCGGCCGGGATGGACAAGGGCTTCCAAATAAAAACAACATAACTCGCCGGACTGGGCCAGGCCTGAAAAAGTACGCCCGTGCAGACCTCTAATTTAAAGAGCAAAGTTCGTAGGGTTTCAAGTTTTTATATAATTTTGAAATACTTACTTGGTAAATGTTTAAGTATCTTTCAAGTACTGCTAAAAAAAAAACAAAAAAAAAAAATGAGTAGCGGGTAAAACGAGGTCCCACCCCGTTTTACTCCACTGACTACTTCTAAACAAAATGGTTTCCTCACACCATTAGATAACCTATAGGTTTGAAACATGCAGGAAAGGCAGTTTAACTATTGGCTGGTATTTATAAATCATACACCCTTGGCCCCTCCTCCCTGCATAAAAATAAATAAATAAATAAAAAAATACCTTGAGAAGTTTCCCGATCGATGAACCAATGAGGTACCCTTCAGACAGTAGAGCACAATTTAATTAATTCCTCCAAACATGATTTATTTTCTGATGTGCGCATAAAAACAACTTCACAGTACGGGTTCCAACGCTATACTGACTACATAGTTGAACAATTAGTAACTGCTTTCGCAACTAGATAGCAGCAGCACCACCCGAACAGAAAAGGTTGGTGCCCTGTTTTACCCTACCACCTTGATTTAGTCTACTCTTGGTTAACCTTGCTTTTGTTTCCGCCCGAATTGGTCATTCTGACGAAGGTCGAGCTCGTTGCTCCATCTTAGACCTACAGCTTAACGTGGAATCCGAACCACGTCCCACTACGAGTGGTTAGAAATTACAGTCCTCGCCCGGACTCGATCTCATGACCTCCCGATCAGCAGTCATGCGTCTTAACCACTAGGTTACAAAGGGTACCCCTTTATCTACCAAACAATTTTATTGTATGAAAGGATGAACAGCTGGGTTTGCTGCGCGCCGACTGCCGTCACCGGGTATCGAACACGGGGTCGGTGGATTCGTAGTCATCGATGCTAACTACTACAGTACCGGGGCTCACATACTGTATATATACAGTATAGTATTTTGTTTTATTTAGAAAACATTATAACCGGCGCAAATTCAGTAAAATAGTAAAATCCTAAAAATAAAATTTAAAAGAATTAGAATTAAATTAAAAGGCCACTGCAAAGTTTTTCGAGTGTACTTCCTTCTTCTTTCGGGAGGAATAAAAACTGAAGTGAGAGAAATGATAAACAGGAGAGAGTAAAAAAAAAAGTTATTCCTCTGGCAGCTGGAAATGTCTGGATACCCGCACGGGCTTGTCCAACACCCGGCCCGCGAGCCAGAGTCTGGCCCGCCAAAGATTTGTATCAGGCTCGACTGGCGGATACTGAAAATTTATTATCTAATGTCATATTTTATTTCAATAAAATTTAATTTTAAAATAACATTTTATCTAAAACTCGCACACTGGCCCTCGATGTGGGTCATTAATTGAAATATGGCCCTTCATGAAAAAAGGTTGGACAACCCAACCCTGGTATAGAAGATTCTTTGAAGAAATAAAAATTGGTTAAAAACTCTAAGGAAAATAAACCGTTTTTCACATTAAAATTATCGGCGCGTTTTATCAAATAGGACTCAACCAATTTCCCCTATTACTATTATCAGCATTAAGAAGAAGATAGGAATTATTAATATTTATATTATGGTCACATTCTAAGCGATGTTTATACAAGACTGAATTATCATCAGCAATATTTAGACTTGTGCTGATAAAGACGCCGTTTAAGTCTCACCAATAGGCCTATAACATTTAGAGCAATTCAAACACGGGATTTTTTAAACCCCCAGTGTTAGAGGCCCGCTCCGGTGGTTGGACCCTTCGTAAAAAAAGTACCGTACGAGTAGTGCAACGTACTTTAGATGCCTTTAATGTAAAAAATGGTGTATCCAGACGTTTTCATTTGCCAGGAGCATAAGGTTTTTTGAACGCTTTTACGTGTGCCATTTCTCTCTCTGTCTCAATTCAGTTTTCATTACTGTCCGAAAGAAGAAGGAAATACCTTCGAAAAATTTTGCAGTGGCCTTTTAATTTAATTTTAATTCTTTTAAATTTTATTTTGGGGATTTTACTGTATGTATACGAGGGTACTTTGACCTCATAGGGTGAAATTTCAAAACTAATTTTTTAGTTCCGACCCTCTCGATTTATGCAGTTCATTGAGAAAACGCTGTGTGCAATTTCTTTTTTTTTTAATCGATGAATGTTTACGAGTTGCGCAGAGCAAATATTTATTTTTATAGCCCAGTGGTTCTTAACCTTTTTAGGCTGCGACCCAAATTCTGGTCGCGGGGCTAGCTCGGCGACGAATGCCTACAAACAGTACGCTCGTGATAGATAATAAAATAAATAATTAATGGTAAAATGAATAGGGATAACAAATAAATTATGAATGACAATTTAATGACTCAATCAAAATGGCTTGGCGACCCACAGTGGTTAAGAACCACTGCTATAGCCTATATTATCTAAATAATTATTAGTATCCCTATCGTGGTTAATGATCGATGTAAGGCGCTGGTATCCAGAACCCCCCCTCACCTGCCGTGTCAGCAATGAGTACTAGCCCCTCAAGGGAGGATCTCATACCTTGCAAGCAGTTTAGGCCTGTTCAAAAATCAACTTTTTCTTATTTTCATAGGTTTCTGTACATTTTCCCATGCTTTTTGACCTGAAAAAGCCGAAAATCACAACTATTTTGACCTAGGATGTTGGGAAGCATTGCCGCATGGAGCTTTAAATTTTCTGCCTTGAAATCGGCCAAAGCGCCAATTCCGGGGTCCCTTGAATTATGTTTTGCACTTTAACTTTTGATCTAAACAAGATAGAGCAACAAATTAGGTATCAAATGAAAGAGCATAAAATTAATAAATAATAATAATAATAATAATAATAATATAATAATAAATAATAATTAATAATAATAATAATATAATAATTATCTATCATTTTTCAGGAAACAGAAACTCAATCAGAATCTAGAAAACCATCTACAAGTTACAACTTCACAATGGCATTAAGCAAGGAGCTGAGGGAGCTCCGTGGGCGCACAGTTGATATCTCAGAACCTCCACGTACTGTCCACAGGCAGGTGTCAACTGGGCCATCTACCAGATCTCTCACTGAAACTTTCCTGGTTGGATACCCTTCAGCTTTTATCAGTGGTTCCCAGCTTCCCACCAACAGACAGGCGTTCCAGTATTTCCTTAATCTTCAGAATTTACCGGAAAATGCAGGGAGGCCCATGGTTCAAGACCTTGCATATGAAACCGTTGAATCTATCATCCCATTCTGGCAGATGGCTAGGATCAAGACAATGACCAAGTACAACGCAATGAAGCTCTTCATGAAACTACATGAGAAACATCGTGCTCTGGTGAAAAGCAAAGGAAGAGCAAGTAACCCTGGAGGAAAAAGAGGAGCATTTGTGCTGGAATTAGACAGCCTGTTCGATATAGGAGCTCCAGATGCAATCCAGGAAATACAGAACAACAGACTGTTATCCAGAGAGAAGAAAGATGAGGATATCAGGTTCTACGAAGACCAAAAGACTGAGAGGAAAGGTCATATGTCTGGTCATGACAAGATTTTTGAGACAAGATCCCTGCAGCAAGCAGCGAGGAATGAAAGACTGCAGCATAGACAAGAACAAGGTAAAACTAATTACTTTGAACGTCACAAAAAGTTTTAAGTTTTACTCCATTGCGATATTTAGCATGTACTTAACAATTACTGTCTTAACATGTTGTACTATTTTACAGCTGCAGCAGAACAAGAGGCAGTTGTTCATGTGGATGACATTACCTGGGGTGACTCAACTGACAACGACGCTAACACAGAGGACATGAATTACCATCAGCCTCGTCCTGGATGTTCTCACCATCAAGACACTGTGACTAGTGACTTTGACGTTTCCAAGGAAGGTCATGGAATGTGATGTCATCTGCAATACAGCTGATCGTCTTGGTTTATTAGACAATCAAGTTACTGCCATGGTTTCTGCCACCTTGAAAGCTGGAGGGACTGATCTGGATAACTTCGTCATCTCAACCTCAACAACACGTCGCAACAGAATGCTGTCCAGGTATAATATCAGCCAGAGTCACATGTCCAAGTTTTGTGAAAACCCCCCACAGTACGCTGCCTTACACTGGGATGGAAAGTTGCTCAAAGATGTCTTGGGCAGTGAACCTGGAAGTACCTCAGAGACTTTAGCTGTGCTAGTGTCTGGTCCACCTTCATACACTGAAGGAAAGTTATTGGGAGTACCTGTCATCGACAATTCTTCTGGCACAGCTCAGGCTGAGGCTTCAATGGATTTACTGGAGACATGGGAACTTACGGATAATGTTACTGCCCTTGTTTTTGACACTACATCCAGTAACAGTGGAGTTCACAGAGGAGCTGCCAAACTGCTAGAGAAAATGCTGAACAAAAAGGTGTTTTATCTGGCCTGTCGACATCACATCCTGGAAATCCTAGTAGGAGCAGTTTGGGAGAAGCTGTTTGGGAAGGTGAAGGGGCCAGATAATCCCTGGTTTGAGCATCTGAAGGATGTTTGGACGGACTTGTCCAAGGAAAACCCAAAGATGCTGGCTATCAACAGCAAATGGCTGAAGGAAAAGAAGAAGAACAGTGAAGAAATACTCCAAGACATTCTAACAGCAGAAAGGCTTCCAAGAGCCGACTACAGGGAAATGGCTGAACTGACAGTCATTGTTCTTGGAGGAACGCCTCCTCGAGGTATTCACTGGAGTCGACCAGGCGCCATTCATCAGGCCAGATGGATGGCCAGAAACCTGTACTCCATGAAAATGCTGATGTTTGCAGATCAACTTGAGTACGACGAAGACACTGTATCAAAGCTGGAAAGACTCAACACCTTCCTTGCGCTGTTCTACACTCCTGTATGGATGATGTCAATGTCTGCTGCAGATGCTCCCGTGAATGATCTAAGTCTAATCCAGGACATGTTGAAGTACAAGAAAACTGACCCAGAGCTCGCTGATGCAGTACTTAATAAGATGGAAAACCACAAATGGTACCTGACGCAGGAAGTCGTGCCATTTGCCCTGTTCAGCAGTAGATTCAGTGACACATTGAAGCACGACATTGCTGCCCAGTTACATGCCACTGAGAAGCCAGACAGCTTCAGAACAGGAAAGCCTCTATTCCAGAGAGTCACAGCTAAGACCACCCTGGTTGATCTCATTGGCCCAGAATCACATTTCCTGCTGGACACACTGAACATTGGATCCGAGTGGCTTCTGGAACCTGTCACGTCTTGGCCACAGAATGAGGACTACAGAAAAGCGTTGGACTATGTTAAGAATCTGAAAGCGGTGAATGACATTGCTGAACGTGGTGTCAAGATGATGAGCGACTTTGCAAATGTCATAACAACAGATGCCAAGCAAAGGGACTATCTCCTTCAAGCTGTGGAGTTCAACAGACGCCGCTTTGACAGCTTCAAGGAACAAACTCTCAACAACTGACTGTGTAAATGTCATTATGAAATTAATCATCATGTAATGCTTTCACTTCTTGATCGATTAGACTTGTGACAAAATGTTAATCTCAAATTTGTGTCATGAATAAGGCGCCTTGTCTGCCTTGAGGGTGAGAAAACGAATTTTGTGATATTTCTGAAATCTTTGTATGTACCAATGTGCCATTTCTTGTTCCAAGACTATCATAATTGTATAAGTTAGAAAGAGGATTAAAACTTTAATTTGGTGCCTATTTTGTTGCTCTATCTTGTTTAGATAAAAAGTTATAGTGCAAAACATGATTCAAGGGACCCCGGAACTGGTGCTTTTGGCCGATTTCAAGGCAGAAAACTTAAAGCTCCATGCGGCAATGCTTCCCAACAACCTAGGTCAAAATGGTTGTGATTTTCGGCCTTTTCAGGTCAAAAAGCATGGGAAAAAGTACAGAAACCTATGAAAATAAGAAAAAGTTGATTTTTGAACAGGGTTAAAGCACTTATTGTCGCCTAGTTCGTGCCACCAAGTCCCTCTTAATGATCTTGGGGAAAGCGTGACGATGATCTTCAACAACCTGCGGGAGATACTGTTTTTGCTTCTCATTCCTGTTAAGTGAGGAGTTAAATTTTTGGATAAGAACAACAACTCTCTCCGCCAAGTCATTCACAGGTCTAATATTGAAAACTGCCCTCTGCGCAACCTGAAAGTCGTTGCCGTCTGTCCAGCTGATAGGTTCCTTCTGGGAGGAGAAAGGAAGGCACACTGAGAACGTCGAACAGGTCCTTTGTCTTTGACGTGACAGTCTTCTACTTTCTTCCCCGGAGCATCTGACACCAACACCCGGCGGGGTGGATCCTCCATGCCTTCTTTAGTGTTTATTGTTTCTACCATTTTTTTTGGGTGTCTAACAATAGGCTAGAATCAAAGAAAGCCATTCCAACCAAAAAACTCACTTAGGTACCAGAGATGCTCGTCGAACAAAGACAATGCGGCTGCTCCGATTGTTGGATCCGCGTATTGCTGAAAGTTTTGTAGGAAACGCGGGTCATTCGCCGCAGCTAAGGCAAGGAGCGGGCACCGAATCCATGCTTTAACGTACAGGTTGCGGATAAATACGTTTACAGTGTCCCCACATTGCGTCCTGAAAGGAAGGCGCGGGAGACCTCGATGTGGAAGGTCTGTGGGACTGATGGAACTGCTCTGGAAACATCCACATTTTCAGCGAGTACGAAGCCCTTGCCATCCAGCATACGCAATAAACTTCTCTTGGCGTCCGAAACCGATGCCGTGAGGAAGTACACAACCGAGAAAGATGATGACTAGTTGCGGGAACTCCTTGCAGGGGACTCTTTGCGAACTGTATGATCTCTTCTTTTCAGTCCATGATCATATTCGCGGTGACTTCATCGTCCGCTACCATAGTCTCGAAAGCTGTCGAAGATCGCGATGTTGAGGCTTCTGGACACATCTTGTAAAAACGTAGTAAAGACTTTCTGAAGATTAACTCATGAATATGGTGTCGACAGGTGCTGTGAAGCACGTCCTCGTTCAACTCGTAGGTTCATTTTTATTCTGACCATAACCTTTCGATAAAATCTTAAATTTTTTTTTCTTCTTTTTCTCAGGACAGAAAGAGTTGTTAGTCCTGAATTTTTAGATTCCGAGTTATGCAATATTATGGACATTGGTATCAAACTACGTTACCCTATTCCATTGTTAAAGCAAGATTAGAAAGACGGTATTATTATAGTGCAAATGAAAAGGAATTTGATCATAATATCATCCTTAGCCTAATTTCCTATGTAAATTTTAAACACCTTCCGACCTTACTCAAAACAATTAGCATAAACCTCATCATTATTTATGATAATAATACCGTTAAATCTCGCCTAATAAAGAATAGCCTTGATAATGTTGCTGGATCTGTCGACTCGATTGGATGTACGCAATGTAACTCAGTTTATAAAGGAAAAAAAACTGGAAAACCATTATACGTCAAAGTAAAAACGGCGCAAATATATGCGTAGGACGGCATATAATTGTAATGCGTTGTTTAACCATATACATAGATATAATCATAGTATTAAGTGAGGGAGTTCTAAAGTTCTCGTTAAAAATAAAGACAATTACGAGGAACATTCTACAAGGAGAATTCATCTATTTTATAAATAATTTCAATAACAGTTCGGGAACGCATAAAATTGACCGCATCTTGTTAAAATACCTTTTGCCCTTCATCACAAGGGAGATACTTGTTAACCATTTGCTAATCCCTCCTTACCATTTTGCTTATGGTGTCCAAATATACACACACACACATTTCTTTGGCTTCTTGCTTCTCTTCCCTGAAGAGGTGTACTGTTGAGTACACGAAAGATCTTCGAATCGCTTTTTCTTTTTCCTTGTGAGTATGCATCAGATATAACGTCTTCCAATGGATCAGAAAAAGAAGGTGCTTGAGTGGTGGCACAAGACCGAAAGTATAGTTGCAGTACAGAGGAAGTTTTGCAGTTTCTTTGAAGTTCGCAAAGTTTCTGAGTTTCTGATGGCAAATCAATCAGAGCTCTCATAAAGAAGTCCAATGCTCATATGACACTTCAACCACTCCATAAAGGACACAGTAATCGCCTGAAAACTGTGAGAACGCAGGAGAATCCCAGAAAAATCCGTGGGACTGTGGTTCGAAGTCCAAGAAAGTCAGTCAGGCACATTGCAAATGAACTCGGCTTGAAACGTTCATCGACTCAGAAGATCCTGCGCCTTGACCTTCATGCATTTCCGTACCAAATCAAAGTGCAGGCCCCTCTCACTGACCAACAGCAAGTCATGCATGTGGCTTTTGCTCAGTGGATGTTCAGTAAGCTGGAAGACGACGCAGGCTTCTTGAAGATCGTCTTTATTGATGAATGCTATGTGACGCTGGCACAAGCTGTCACCAATCACCGTAACACGCGTTTCCGGGGGTTACAGCGCCCTGCCAATGAAGATATTATTGATGTGACAACACGATCTAAGGCGAAAGTTACCATTTGGTGTGGCATAGTTGACACGGCATCCTAGGACCGTTTTACTTTGAAAATGATGATGGAATTCAGTTGACAGTGAACCAGGAACGTTACCAAAATATGATGAAGAGTGAGGTCTTACCTGAGCTGTGAACTGTCAAGATTCTTATGCCAGATAAAACTTCCATCTCATAGCTTCAAAATGAGCATTTAATTAGATTCCTGTATGCAACATCAATAAAATTATAATAATATAATTTTGGGATGTTTTTCTGTGGACACACACACACACGATACTTACAGTAAATAGGGACGGGAAAACTAAAGCTGCAGTTGCAGACAGACATGGGGTCATTATCATTGTAATGGTAATTAATTATAATTAATTACAAATCTCTTCTAATGATAATTTAATGAAAGAAATTTCGAGGCAATAGTGGTAATGATAATGGTAATGAAAGGTCTGTAATGAGTCATTGCACATCATTACATTTTCATTACAGTGTAATTTCAATATATATATATGTGTGTGTGTGTGTGTGTGTGTGTGTGTGTGTGTGGCTTCTGATTCCTCCCAGCCAGCAAAGCGGTGCAAGTTGTTCAATTTTATGGCTGCTCCAGCTCCCTCTACAGCTTCTCAGAACCCTATTGTCAGCCAGGTGGACAGCTACCTTGACCAGCCCTGCATTGGTGAGGACTGCAATCCCTTGACATGGTGGAGGGACAATGCACATCTGTATCCTGACGTTTCTGTTCTTGCTGCCAAGCATCTTTGCATCCCTGCCTCCAGTGCACCGGTGGAGCGCTTATTCAGTATTGTAATGATCATTACAATGATAATGAAGGGCTTGTAATGATAATGTAATGAAACAAAAATGCTGTAATGATAATGAAAAATTTCTGGTAATGATAATACTAATGATAATGATAAACCTTGTAATGACCCCATGTCTGGTTGCGGATGACCACCGTTCTTCTTCTAAAGCTATTAACAGTGGTGTTCTTCAGGGTTCAGTCCTGTCACCCACTTTTCCTTTTATTTATCAATGATCTCTTAAGTCACATTTCCTGTCCTATCCACTCCTATGCTGATGATTTCACTCTTCATTTCTCCACCCGCTTCACAAATCGTCCCTCTCAACAGTCACTCCAGGTTTCGCATGGGACGGCTGTGGTACAAGGCAGAGAAAATCTTGTCTTTCAATGCCTCAAAAACTCAGTTCCTTCATCTGTCTTTTCGTCACAATCTTCCACACAACTATCCCCTTGCCTTCAACAATACACAACTCAATCCTTCTTCTTCTTCTATTAACATTCTTGGTGTTTCCTTTTCTAGTGATCTTTCATGGAAAGATCGCATATACTCTCTTTCCAAACCAGCTTTCTTAGAGGTTAGGCGTGCTCTACCGCCTCCGCGGTTTCTTCACCCCGACTAAGTTCCTGTATCTGTACGGGGGTTTTGTCCGCCCCCCCCTGTACGGAGTACGTTTCACGTGTGTAGGATGGCCTAACCCACAAAGCCTTATTTGACCGGGTGGAATCAAAGGCTTTTCGTCTCATCACTTCCCCACCTCTTACTGTCTGTCTTCAATCCCTCTCTCTCTTCGCCGCAATGTTGCCTCACTCTCTTTATTATCGCTATTATAACGGACGCTGCTCTTCCGAACTCTCAAACCGCATACCTCCTCCTTTAAGGAGAGCATCCTGTACCACACTTTCAACACATTCTCAATCTTTTTCTGTCCAATTCTCTAACGCAAGAAGGGTTAATCATTATTTTCAATCTTTCATCTACTCAGGAACACTCTTCTTCAATCCATCTTTTCCCTCGTCTATGACCTACAATCTTTCAAACGCAGTGTGTCCAGGCATCTCTAAAACCCTGGACTTTGATTTTGGCTCTCTTCTTCTTCTTCTTCTATGGGAGAAGGGGGCGTTTTTGTGGGCATTCGCCCTTGGCTCCCCTTTCCCGCATAAAAACACAATTGCATTATAAAGAGGTAATACTGGACAAATATTGAAATCTTAACTACAAAATAAAGAAAAAAAGGTATTAAAAGGTTTTTTGAATTTTATTCTGGGGTTCGATTTTTTGGGAGGTTATTCTCCTTACGACGAAGTCTTTAAATCTAATATATATTATTTCAGAAATGAAGCCTTATATATATATATATATATATATATATGATGAATAAAACCACGAAGGAAAAAAGAAACAAATTGGTGTAGAACAATGCGGTTTTCACCATTCGATGCGGCTTTTTATTGTGCAGTGCCCATGATAAAAAAAAATTCCCTAACATAAATCTTGCCCCCCCCCCTTTTAGGGGTACAGTTCTTCCCATTTCTTAATTTTTAATCATAATTTTGGCACAAAATGGAGGAGGGGTTGGGTAATGGGGGAGGGGGTGGGGTTAATGGGGAAACTCAGAAAAATAGATGCGATATATATGTAACAAAAAAAATTAAAGTAAATCCTTTGCAAGGTGCCAGCCCCTTGGGGGTAATGGGGGAAGGATGGGGGTAAATGGGGGAGAGGGGTAGGGGAGGGGGTATTGGGGGAGAGGGGTGGGGTTAATGGGGAAACTCAGAAAAATAGATGCGATATATATGTAACAAAAAAAATTAAAGTAAATCCTTTGCAAGGTGCCAGCCCCCTTCCCCCCTTGGGGGTAATGGGGGAAGGGTGGGGGTAAATGGGAGAGGGGTGGGGTAATGGGGGAGGGGGTGGGGTTAATGGGGAAACTCAGAAAAATAGATGCGATATACAGGGCGTCCCAAAAAAATGTATACACACTTTAAATACTTATAAAGGCAGTGTTTATTAAAATACATTTCACTTTCAAAATGTAATAGAATCTACAGACATTATTTAATTGTTTTGTCAACGCCTGTTTTCAAACTGACGTCCGTTCTGGTCCAGGCACTGCTGATAACGCGAAGCAATGGAATCGCAAACATCACGAAACATTTCGTTTGGTATTTGTGTGCATTCTCGTTCAATGGCTGCTCTCAATTCAGCGACTGTTGCAGGTTTTATAGCGTAGACTTTGTCTTTTAAGTATCCCCATAAAAAAAAGTCTAGTGGTGTGAGGTCTGGTGAACGCGGAGGTTATTCTACGAAACCCCTTCGTCCAATCCACATCCACATCGTGCCAAGTACCACTCGCAATACTCCACTCTTCGGTCCGGATCATCATCATCTCATTAATAGCATGGACTAATCTTGGAATGTAACTTTTCCATTGACAGCGCTTCAAATGCGTTGGACAGACGATTCTGAAATTCCTACCTCACGACTCGCTTGCCGCACAGATTTTCTTGGACTTTGGTGATACGTTTCCAGTACTCTTTCTTGCTTTGTGGGGCTTGTCGATGTCCGTGGTCTTCCGGAACGCTTCTTGTGGACATTCTGAACAGTTCCATCGGCTTCAAACTTATCTCTAATTCGAGTGATGGTAAGTCGCGTTGGTGGATCTGTTTGAAACTCCCTCCTAAACTGTCTTTGCACTTCAACTGCGTTTTCACACTTCCAGTAGCATTTTAGAATGAATTTCCTTTGTTCAAAGCTTAGTCTGACTGCCATTATTAATTCTAATGGGTTTAACTTGGAAAGAAAGAAACATCAATTGAGCTATCAGCTGTTAAAGTGTGTATACATTTTTTTGGGACGCCCTGTATATGTATATGTAACCAAAAAAAAATTAAAGTAAATCCTTTGCAAGGTGCCAGCCCCCTTCCCCCTTGGGGGTAATGGGGGAAGGGTGGGGGTAAATGGGGGAGGGGGTGGGGTTAATGGGGAAACTCAGAAAAAAAAATGATAACCAACATCGATTCCGGTTAGGAAGATCATGCTTATCACAACTAATGGAACACTATAACAATATTATTGATGCACTCGAAACAATGAAAACTATGATTTGGCGGGCCGCAGGGTCCCCAATTACTGTCGGTTCAGTTATTTGGTCAATAAAACTATAGAAATGAACGCAGTCATGAAAATCTTAGGCTTCAAATCCGAGCTCATTGTATTAAGATTTGTGAAGCTTTAGATTTTCATGGCTGCGTTCTTTTCTGTAGTTTTATTGAATGAATAATTGGTTTGCCAGTAACTGGAAGGCCGCAGGCACCCCAATTACCGAGGCCCAAGGTGAAAGGAATAGGAATGATATCCAGATAAAGGGCTACTGATGTTCAAAATAAAATACGCCGTAGGCCCACAATTCAGCCGAAGCACCGCAGATCTAGTAAAATCGGCGCGTAGCGCCGACCTTTTGCTAGTTCTATTCTATTTGAGTTTAGAAATACTGTTTTTCCGTGTTAAGTCTATATATATATATTATGGCGGATACTTGTGGTTTTTAGTCCAGTTTGTGTAGAGCAAGCCTGAGGTAGTACGAGTATGACTGATTGATAGAGGCAAATTTATGCTGCCTTACAGAGGAAACACAAACTTGCGGTACATGTTGCTCCTGAAGAATCATGTACCAGGACTGATAATAACTGGAGGTATCTGCGATACAAACTAACGAAATTGCAATAAATTATGTACGGATATGGATGTTCCTTTGACGAGACTAACACACAGCATTGTTGCTTTCAATGGTGATGAACCACGTACGAAAGCCTCGTCAGTACTTTGACCCATATTTGCTTGGCAATGGTGCTCTATGTGAAAAGATGTTTAACTCTTTATATTTCCCCTTAAACTGTGAATGCATCGATGTGCGTATATGTATATATTTGTTTCGTTCTCTCTCTCTCATCTTGCGCGGAATATCTCCTATACAAGCGTCGTTCTTTACGTTAATTATACTGCGTGTTTGCAGTTAAATGTATATAATGTTACGGCATGCGGGAGGTGCCCCCTTGGGGCATTGGTTTCTGAGAGTATGTAGAAGAATTACGACATTTGGAAGAGTGAGGCCCATGGTGTAGTGGTTATCATATCTGACCGGCAATCGGAAGATCCCGGGTGGTTACCTCATTTTTTCATTTGTTTCGTTCTCTCTCTCTCATCTTGGGCGGAATATCTCCTATACAAGCGTCGTTCTTTACGTTAATTATACTGCGTGTTTGCAGTTATATATATATATTATATATATATATATATATATGAATAAAACCACGAAGGAAAAGAAACACAGAATGGTGCTCAAGCGCTTTCGTCTAATGACATCCTCAGGAACACTGAAGTACATAGAGTTACAGCCTATATAGAGGTTACAGAAAAATATATATATATATATATAACGGAGAAATGAAATTAAAAAAAAAATTATTAAAAATTAAAAGATTGTGGGATGGGCATACAACTTTGTAAGGAAACACTATCGATTTTTAGCACAAGATCAAACTACCGATTTTTAGCACAAGATTAAATTAATTGTTTCCAACCAGTTATGAAAAAAAAAAAAAAATACAAATTTATACTGGACGAAAGCGCTTGAGCACCATTCTGTTTCTTTTCCTTCGTGGTTTTATTCATCATAAATATTTTTCACGTGTTACTTTTGTGAAATAATTTTCATATATATATATATATATATATATTATATATATATTACAGGGTGGGCCGTAAGTTTCCATACATAGGAAAAATAAACATTTTTTTATGGACAACCATTTTTTATTATAATATGCTCTACATGGTTGCCATTGTTTTCAAAACACATTTCAATACGTGTTTCCCCACTGTTGATGAACACGCACGCATTAGCACAGTTGACGTTATGCTTGTAATGGCGTTGGTGATACGTTCCTTTAGATGATTTATGTCTCGTATCTTTTCCTGATACACCATGGCCTTCAAGTGCCCCCAAAGATAGAAATCAAGGGGGGTGAGATCTGGGGATCTGGGAGGCCACTCCACAGGACCACGCCGACCAATCCAAGCATCCGGAAACTGCTGATCCAAATACCGACGCACGTGAAGACCATAATTTAAATTTTCCTATGTATGGAAACTTACGGCCCACCCTGTATGTATATATATATATATATAAGCAAACAACCACAAGGAAAAGGAAACACAAAGTCCGAGCGCTTTCGTGATATATTCACATTATCAAGGAAGAACAGAAAATATTTTCTGTTCTTCCTTGATAATGTGAATATATCACGAAAGCGCTCGGACTTTGTGTTTCCTTTTCCTTGTGGTTGTTTGCTTATTAATAAGGTCACGTGTTATTTTGTGATTCTAGTGCATATATATATATATATATATATATCTTAAAATATGACACGTGTCAGAATTTTTAAGAACTCAAAAGTTGCACCATATTAAATTACAAATGCCATTTCCTGGTTCGAACCTCAACTGTAACCCGCCTCACTGTCGCAGCTGTTGTCAGAACCACTCCATCGGCAGAGACGGCGGAGTGCGCGTTGGTCACTCTAACCTAACTTAGATTCTGTGTTGGATGTGGATATTGTACCTCTTAAAAATTCTTCAAGTCCATCTTCCTTCTGTAACCTATCCCCGTACATGTGTACCAGTACGCTGCTGAATATCCTACACCAGCGTTCCTCAACCTTTTTCGCACTGCGGACCCCTTATCAAAATTTTTATATTTTTGGGACCCCCTCCCCAAAAATTATCTTTTGCATTATGATTAAGTAGCATATAGACAAATTGAGGTATCCAGATTAGTATAGTTTTTCAGTCTTGATTTATACTTCAAAGTCGGAGTAAAAATGGAATAAAAATGCGTAAAACTTACCACTGTTCTGTTTACATAAAAGAAAACCAGCATAAAAACAGGGAAGGGGGCTCATTTGTGCCAAAAACTCACAGTTCATGAACTGGAAACGTAAGATGGTCGTAAAAAAACGATATTTATAGAAACTTTAAAGTTTCAAGTAACCGAAAATGTTATCGGTTAGAGCTCAAAATTAGCCACCACAAAAACTGAAAAAAAAAGTTTTACTGAATATAGTCAACTCACGGACGCCCTATTGAGAACCGCTGTCCTACACGACACTGTCAAACGAACATTTCCGCACAACTCCTAGCAAAAATCCAATCAATAACCTTCTATTTTTAACGAGACCTCAAATTGAAATGAACTTTTAGAAAGGGGTATTTTACCTAACAAATGTATTAGTAACTAACAGAACTTAATTATAACTTAAAAATTACATAACTTCCAATAGGCCTACTTTAAATGAACATTGCTTCCATCAATATCTAACTAAAAACACGAAAGGTTTTTAAACAAATATGACTTCATTTCACATTTTATACTTGACATTTTCCAATGTAAAATTAGAAATGAATCTCAAAGACTTTTGCCTAAAAAACTGTCATACTTCCCAACGGCATATTCAGATCAGAATACCGTAATTAAACTACAAAAATTAAACGTTAATCCTAACAGTGCGTAAACCAGTATGGATTTAATGTATATCTTATGTAATGTGTTCTTTCTGAATAAAGATTATTATCACTGAACTTTTTATCAATCCTTTAACTATGTTATTAATTCATTTTTTATTTTTTATTAATTCTATTAAATCTATGAATGCCTTCAAACGTATCTTTACCTCACAGCTATCATGTAAACTTTAATGAAATCATTTGGAAACCACGAAGGCACTCGAGCCTATCTCGAGGTTAAGTTAAATAAATTATCTAATTAAGCTATATTTTATGACCAAATATTGTATAATATTAAACGTGTATAGTGTCCACTGTCAGTATATATTTGTATAAAATCAGTGAAACGGATAGAATTTAGATATATTTGAACTTCATCGAAACCGAGGTGGCCACGAAACTATATATTAGCCTACATGCTTTGTAAAGAAAGCCGGATCACCTGAAGATCAGGGCCCCCAGCCTTCTTTAGTTAGCTTTATAAGGCTAACTAACGAAAATATCACGACCTAACGATTGGTTAGGTTAGATCGTGATATTTTCGTTAGTTAGCCTTATAAGGCTAACTAGAGAAGGCTGGGGGCCCTGATCTTCAGGTGATCCAGAAAGCCTAATTAGTTATTTTTATAACGTTCAAATAATTGGCCCATCAATAGTTCGATTTTTTTTTTTTTTTTTACAAAAACTAAGAACCTTAACTTCAATTTTATTCTGTCTGACTAAAGCAGTGGTCTTCAACCGGGGTACCGCTGACAATGGCCAGAGGTGCCGCAAAGATTGTTGATTTTTCAACATTTTTTATTGAAGTTGTAATTGGAACGAGATATCTTGTGAAAATATATACTTTCCTCAGGCTTGGTCCTTACAGATTCAATTTAATCCAATAATTCAACGCTTAGCCACTTCGGATCAAGTAAAGATAATCCCTCCCAGGTCACACTAGTAAGCAAATCCCTCCCAAAAATGACCAAGTAAAGATAATCCCTCCCAGAAAGTAAAGTAAAGTGAAGCAGTCTGACATAAGGATAAAAATTAAGAGAATCTTTTTTTTAAAAATGATTTATTTGAAAACAAAATTTATTAAAATTCATTTATTACAATGGATCAAGTAAAGATAAGCACCCCCAACCTTTTTTAGTTAGCTTTATAAGGCTAACTAACGAAAATATCACGACTTAACCTAACCAATAGGGTGGATCGATTTTACATTTTTTTCGATTTCCATATTCTAATAGAGACAAAAACTTGCGCATGCATGAGAAAATAGCCTCTGCAAAATCTTAGCTTAATAGGTAATCATCTTCTGCCCCCGGCAGAGCGATGAAAATCATATTTTAGTAGTCAAAAACGTATTTTTAAACCCTAGCCTAGAGTCATAAAATTTTGCGTGTGTGTTATTTCATGCCTAAGCAACGATATAAATGCTATGGGAAATATATAAATGCATTATTTAAGACAAAGAGCCGATCTGAAAATATGTATAATATTAAGCTAAGATTTTGCAGAGGCTATTTACTCATGCATGCGCAAGTTTTTGTCTCTATTAGAATATGGAAATCGAAAAAAATGTAAAATCGATCCACCCTACAGTAACCAATCGTTAAGTCAACTGTACGCCCTTGACGATTGGTTAGGTTAGGTCGTGATATTTTCGTTAGTTAGCCTTATAAAGCTAACTGAAAAGGGTTGGGGATGCTTAACTTTATTTGATCCAAAGACTTTAATTAAAGCGGTATTGCGGTATTGCGATAAAACCAACTTTACCAAGTAAAGATGATCCCTCCCAAAAAATGATCAAGTAAAGATAGTCCCTCCTTTTTCTGTTGGGAGGGATTATCTTTACTTGATCCGCCACTTCTTCCCACGAGGGTTTGTATGACATTTTGAAATAAAACAAAATTCACAATTTATTACTCCCATAAAGGAACGATATAGACTCTGTTTCAAGGTACGTCGTGCTCACTTGGCAGGGTGGGGGGAACTGGCTGTTGAACGGGGATAAACGCTAATTTACAGGGGTGCCGTGAAAGTAGATAGATAGAGTATAGACTAGGGTGCTGCGAACCAGAAAAGGTTGGGAACCACTGGACTAAAGTTCAGGCAGACAGAATAAAATTGGCTTTGGCTTCGTTTATCCTAAACGAAGCCAAAGTTAAACTAGTCTGGAAGACTGGAACAGTATTAACTTACATCACTCTAATCGTAAACTGATGAATGCTTAGGCATACACAGCCTACTTTCGTTTCACATTACAATTTGTAAAAATTGTGTGAAGTTACTAAAGTGGAACACATACCTTTTGAGCTGAAAATTGCAAAGCAATACATCAAGGAGGCAATGCTGTTGTCAAACGGAGAAAGAATGGAAGGGCTTTGGAAGAAGTCACAATTCTCGTGAAAAAGGTTTCTGAAAAACTACAAGCCTATTCAAAGCGAAATTTTCTCGTTTTCTGACGATTTGGTTTCTTGTATGAAACAGATCACGTAACATTGGTATAATTAACTTATGCACTTGTAACACACGACTCACTTCACAAAAAATTACAGTTTAACATGAAATATGAACCACGTACCATAAATAAAGACCATAATCGATGAACTATAGTTCTTCGTTCGGACTGCGACCAGAATTCGAACATTTACATCCACTAGACTAGGCTATCTTGGCAGCACATATCCTTAAATCTTCTTTTTATAAATTAATAGTGAGAGGACACATGACCGAAGCCTACCAACATCTAGTCAGACCACGCTTGTACAAAATTTCATATTCTTTTGTGAAATTGAGAAAAAGCCACAATACTAAAAATTCACAAAAATACCAGTCATCAAAATTTTGAGTTTCACATTCAGTCAGTGGATCGAAAGTTGTAAAGCTACACTCAAAATCTACGCAGCTCGTGAGCGCACAGTAACTGTTAATATTTCACCGGCTCAACATTTTCTGCTCAAACTCTTTTGTATGAAATTATTTACACGTTACAATGCAAGCATGGACTGACGATATACATGTAGATTTTGACATGCCATTTACTGTATAACTTTTAGGTGCTTTGGTTGGTTATCATTTTTACATCTTTCTTATAGAAGGGTTATTGAGAGAAGTGAAAAGTCAAATTTAGAGACGAGACAACAACCTTTAATTGATTGTCCCTTTTGCGTCCTTTTCCATGAAGGGTCATTCAAACAAGTTAGAAATCTATTTTTTTATGCAAAGGGCCCCAAGGGCAAATGCCGCAAAAGCGCCCCCCCTCCCCCACAATAGAAGAAGACCCAAAATCAAAGCCAGGGGTTTTCGAGATGTCTAGCCACTCTAGGTTCGAAAAACGGGGTCATAAACAAGAGGAAAGATGGATTGAGGAAGATTGTTCCAGTTGACCGGTTGATTAGATAAAATATTGAAAATACTAATTAACCCTTGCGTTAGACAGTTGGACAGAAAAGAAGTGGGAAAGTGTAGAAAGTCTGGTGCTGCCTGCTCTCCTTAAAGGAGGAGGTATGCAGTTAGAGAGTTCAGAACAGCAATGTCCGTTATAATAGCGATAGTAAAGAGAGATTAAGGAAACATTGCAGCGAAGAGAGAGAGATTGAAGACAGTAAGTAAGAGGCGGAGAAATGATGAGATGAAAAGCCTTTGATTCCACCGGTCAAGTACGGCTGTGTGGGTTGAGCCACCCGTAGGGTGACCATTTAAAAAGGACACTGCGTATGTGGCCGTACGTTAACACACACACACACACACTATATATATAATATATACACACACACACACCACCGTATATGTTAACGTACGGCCACATACGCAGTTTCCTCCTTTTTGGAAATGGCCACCCTAATGACTGCTCAAAAGGCGGACTGTCCGCCTAAAGCCGGACGTCTGGCCACCCGTCACATGAGAAATACTCCATACAGGGGCGGGCGAACAAGACCCCTGAACAGAGACAGCAACTGAGTGCGGTTGAAAAAAACAGCAGAGGCGATACAGTACACCTAACCTCCTAGAAGCTGTTTTAGAAAGGGAGTATATGTGATCTTTCCAGGAAAGATCACGAGAAAAGGAAACGCCAAGAATGTTAAGAGAAGAAGAAGGATTGAGTTGTGTTGTTGTTGAAGGTAAGGGGATAGTCGTGTAGAAGATTGTGGCGAATCGACAGATGGACGAACTGAGTTTTTGAGGCATTGAAAGCCACAAGATTCTCTCTGCCCCAATCAGAGATAGCAAAAAGATCAGAGATCAGGTGCTCCATAACCGTCCGACACGAATCATGGAGTGACTGTTGTGAGGGACGCTTTGCTGCCGATTGCTCGTCCTAAATAACCTTTGGTTAGCTTCCGCCCGAATTGTTCATTCTGACGAAGGTCAAGCTTTTCACTCCACCTTGACCTACAGTTTAACGTGGAATCCGAACCACGCCCCAACAGCAGCCCAGCGTCTTAACCACTAGGCTACCCAGGGTACCCATTTATCTACCAACCATTCTTTATTGTGTGGAAGGATGAACAGCTGGGTTTTTGCTGCGCGCCGGCTGCTGTCACGGAGTCTCGAACCCGGGGCCGATGGATTCATAGTCAGCGACGCTAACCACTACACCACAGAGGCGCAAATGTTTAGATCATTTTCTTATTTAAACAAAGATAAAAAGTAAACCCCTCATCCTCTTCTTCATACCCAATGCGGTTAAACTTCCAAGTCCTGGGTATCAGCACTAGGGAGCATTGCTCCAGTAAATTTGGGTTTGGGTTTTGTTCATCCGCTAGACGTTATGCAATTTTTTTGCGTATACGTTCTTGTACAAACCAATTTTTTTAAATTACAAATTTAGTTATTTTAAGTTTAGTTGGTAATTCCATATTTAACAATTATTTTTATTTTTTGTTAAGCTTCAATGTTTTGATAATTAAAATTTTATTAAAACGTATATTTTTTTAATATAAAATTATCAGGATTGGACTATGTTCCATTGATCTCGGCCAGGTTTGATAAATTGGCCAGATAATTACTTGTGCGGTTTTAAGTAATCCACCATGACTCTAGAATTGAAAAGTTTAGTTAAGTTTAAACTTACTTTTACTTACCTACTTTTACTTACTCTTCCTTACTTTTACTAAGTTTAAAACACTTACTTTTACTTACTTTCATTGTACTATATTTACTTACTTTTACTCACTTTTACCATACTATATTTACTAACTTTTACTTATTTTGTATTTTTTCAGGTAGTCAATAATCAATAATGGATCCTAATATTGATGAAGTTGGAGAGAAAAGTGAGGGTGTTAAAAGGGGTTACTTTTGTGTCAATGCAAGAACAAATATTCAAAGAAGCAAACTGGGAGGAACATTTTAATTCCAAAAAAATATTTGTTACAATACAAGAGGTCCCAGAGTTTGGGCCCACAGCTTAGATATTGCAGTAAAGAAATACCAGGATGAAGTGCAGCAAAGAGATACGGCAAAGCAGTCATTTAGTTTGTTCACAAAATGTGCTAGTGCTAGACCTCAGAAAAATGAACCAACTTCATCAACTGCTAATCTAGAAAATGAAACTTTTTCACTAGATGTTTCACAGACTGAAGAAAGTGCTTCTCCTCCACCTAAGAAACAAAAGGTAAGTGAGGAATCTGCGCATCAGACTAACAAAACTGCTTTAGAGGAATTTGAAAATTTCCAAGTCCAGAAGACATTGAATGCAATTTTGCGCCGAACAAAAGAAACTCACCAAGCTGTTGTGGAAAAAAAGTAAATTCAGAGCTGTGCTCCAGTAAATTTTTTCAAATCTGGAGTCATGTACATGGCTACCAAACCCAACCCATGGTACACTGCGAACGAATGAAACCCAGAACTAGATGCTAGTCTACCTTTAAAAAAAATAAAATAAAAATAAATAAATATACACACGAGGATGGTTCAAAAGGTAAGTTTTCAAGGTGTTTTGAAGAAATTGTTTTTATTACAAGGCAAGTAATTATTGCAAGTATTTCAACAACTTATTACTACTTTTCTACATAATCAGAGATATTCAAACATTTGTCGTGCGTGGAACAAGTTTTCCGATGCCGGTCGAGTAAAATGAAGGGTCCTTAGTTTTTAACCAGTTTCGTACGGCCGTTTCTGCATCAGATCGTTTTGAAACTGCTTACCTCCGAGATGTTCCTTTAAGGTTAGAAACAAATGCAAGTCGCTTGGTGCAAGGTCAGGACTATGGGGGGAACGATTGATGACTTCCCAGCAGAACGATTCCAAAAGTTGGCCCGTTTGATTTGCAGTGTGAGGGCGTGCATCGTCATGCACGAACATCTAGGACTTTTTTAACATATACTAGTGGGCCAAATGGCCCACCTGACCTTGTATTTGGCCCACTAGTCAATCTTAAGCTTTGGAGTAAAAATATTGATTCTAGCAAGGTTCATTTGTAGTTATTTTCTAGTATGAAATATTACACAACTGCCACATGCTTCTATCATCTACATTCAACAAAATGTTTTGTACCTATTTGCCCTTATATTTTCACAATTTTTGTCAATGCTGAGCTACATTATAGCAGTATGTTTGAAATCTCTCTCTGGTCTTTTCAATATTGTCTGGTACTACTATTATTTAATAGAAATTACCATTTTTGCATCTACTCTAACGAGTTTCCTTAAATTCCTTTGATTTTTATATAATTATCTGCTATCTAACCAACTTTTAATATAAATGCCAGGTACTTGGTGTCTGCCCTTTATAGATATGTGCCCCTTTTTTTTTTAAAGTGGCCCACTAGTAAAAATTCCTTGAAAAAGTCCGAGAACATCACACCTGCAGTAAACAACCCGGGACGTTTTCTTCTGATAACCGTGGGGAGTCGCTGTAAAGTTTCACAAGAAGAAGTGGCATTTATTATTGTCCTTTTATGCTAGAATTCAACACGCAAAACGCCTTAATGGTCTCAAAAAATCGTTGCCATCACTTTACCAGCTGATGGTGCAATCTTGAACTTTTTGGTTCATTGTGACCCTGAATGTTTCCACTTTACAGTGTTGCCACACATGCCAAACAAAATATTGTACAACCAACAACATTATTGTACTATGCATAAGACATCAGCAATTAACCTTGTAAACTTACTTTTTAAACAACCCTCGTATACCATTAGATTCGGTTGTAGAAAATGAAATGAAAATTTTTGCCTTACAGAGAAAGGGAAATACTTTTAGACCTTAAATCTAATTCTATTTCATTAGAATGAATATACAATGTTTTAATCATGCATTTTCCTTAAACGATTTTGACCAAGGACATCAAGCATTATAAGAAGCTGGTTATATTCACCCTTCAATCATAATTCACGTTCCAATTCGTTCGTAACGAGTTTGCTGTTGAAAAACAAATTAATTGAATCCTCTTAACCTTTTCATCACGGATGGTACTTTAAAGTTCTACCAGGAATAATAATATAAATTGTACTACAACGGCTTGTTTCTATCATATAAATGTCTCTACATGTTTAAATAGGTGTTATTTAGGTGTCGGGGAAAGGAACCTAAAATATTTATCATTTCAGTGACTAGTTACTAAATATAGTTTTGAATAATAATAATAATAATAACCTACAGTATACTTTGGTGTCAGAGTCATGACTCCAGCTCTGAATTTACTTTTTTTCCACAACAGCTTGGTGAGTTTCTTTTGTTAGGCGCAAAATTGCATTCAATGTCTTCTGGATTTGGAAATTTTCAAATTCCTCTAAAGCAGTTTTGTTAGTCTGATGCGCAGATTCCTCACTTACCTTTTGTTTCTTAGGTGGAGGAGAAGCACTTTCTTCAGTCTGTGAAACATCTAGTGGAAAAGTTTCATTTTCTAGATTAGCAGTTGATGAAGTTGGTTCATTTTTCTGAGGTCTAGCACTAGCACATTTTGTGAACAAACTAAATGACTGCTTTGCCGTATCTCTTTGCTGCACTTCATCCTGGTATTTCTTTACTGCAATATCTAAGCTGTGGGCCCAAACTCTGGGACCTCTTGTATTGTAACAAATATTTTTTTTTGGAATTAAAATGTTCCTCCCAGTTTTGCTTCTTTGAATATTTGTTCTTGCATTGACCACAAAAGTAACCCCTTTTAACACCCTCACTTTTCTCTCCAACTTCATCAATATTAGGATCCATTATTGATTATTGACTACCTGAAAAAATACAAAATAAGTAAAAGTTAGTAAATATAGTATGGTAAAAGTAAGTAAATATAGTACAATGAAAGTAAGTAAAGTAAGTGCTTTAAACTTAGTAAAAGTAAGGAAGAGTAAGTAAAAGTAGGTAAGTTAAAGTAAGTAAAAGTAAGTTTAAACTTAACTAAACTTTTCAATTCTAGAGTCGTGGTGGATTACTTAAAACCGCACAAGTAATTATCTGGCCAATTTATCAAACCTGGCCGAGATCAATGGAACATAGTCCAATCCTGATAATTTTATATTAAAAAAATATACGTTTTAATAAAATTTTAATTATCAAAACATTGAAGCTTAACAAAAAATAAAAATAATTGTTAAATATGGAATTACCAACTAAACTTAAAATAACTAAATTTGTAATTTAAAAAAATTGGTTTGTACAAGAACGTATACGCAAAAAAATTGCATAACGTCTAGCGGATGAACAAAACCCAAACCCAAATTTACTTTTTCTCATGGTCAAATTTACTGGAGCAATGCTCCCAAGATCCCAGGAATCTGGAGTCATTGCTCAGAGTGACCGTATATGCTGCGGGAATCGTCCTTAAAAGGTTCATATGAAGTGAAATCACTGAAGCTAGTGTACACGTTTGTTCATTGAAGTTCGCTTTTGTTTTCCCCATGTGAAAATGAACAACAGTAAATCAATCTCCTCAAACGCTTCACGTACGAAACTAGCCTTAAAGACCTCAAACATTTTCTCTTTTTACCCATCAGATTCATCACCTCAACTGCCTCCACATTTCAAACATACCTCAGTCAAACTTAAATGAAATTACTACAAACTGAAAACATGGTCGAGACGATACAGAGTGAAAAGAAAAAAAAAAAAAAGCCTCGGGTAACAGTTCACCAATTGACATTTCAGACTTAAATCAGGTTAGATTAAATCTTAATTTCTCTCGACGAAGTACGTAGTGATCCTCAAATGCATACACTTACTGAACTAAGGCGGCCTAAAACATGGTCAAACCATGAAAAGACAAAAATACGCAACTTCCCAGTACCCGAGAGCAATTCCCACCCCAAATGCACAAGGTAAAAAGGGCAATAATTAAAACACAACTTGAAATAATGTCTTCAGTGACAATTTCTTTCCCTCATCATACAAGTTTCAATTTTCGCTTTTGCTTTTTTAGATCATAACTATTATTTACTTCAAATGGAAAGGAAGGTACCGGGGCCAGGTCCTTACTATACAAGGGCTCCATCGGTTCCTTTCTTCTCATTTGAACGGCCGAATTGACAATCAAATTTGACCACCAGAACTGACCATTTTTGCTTGATTCCAAAAAAAAAAATTAGGTATAAAAAAAGAACTTACAAAATTTTTTTTAAAGTTCAACGGTAATGTCATTAAAATGTGGGTTGGTTGCTACAGAAACAAAGATTTTAAGTTTTATATATATATATATATATATATATATATATATATATATTCAAAATATTTTCTTTTTATTTATACAAGTTACCCATGTTTCATTTGCAGTTAAACAAATTACGCTCGCTCACTCGCTCATTATCCGCGTATACCCTATACCTCAAATAACTTCGGGGGGTATGAGCACGGTACTATGATGTTCCTCGCTGTAATAAGGATCAATTTGCAGTGGAAAATACATTCATTCTCTCAACAAACAGAAATTAAAAGAAAAAATTATTGTACGAATATATATATATATATATATATATATATATATATATATATATATATATATATATATATATATATATATATATATATATATATATATACACACAAAAGCGCCGTTTTTTCACTTTTATTAAATTTTTGAACTTTCAAACTTTTAAATTTTAAAAACTCAAAAAAAAACTGTTCACAATTACTTCATTTTTGTTTTAAATTTTTAATTTGTGATTAATTTTAATTTCTACACGTCACTAAACGTCAACAAAAAAAAATATATATTTATATTATATAAAAAAATGATCTCTCAAGTTCTTCGATAATGGGGAAAAAAAGAAAAAAAAATGGGGTTTTAAAACATTTTTGGGAAAGATTTTTCTGTTCTATTACAAAAATTTAATAATAATAATAATAATAATATTAATAATAATGAATATTTTACGTGAAAATGGATGCAAAGATTGAAAATAATTCATAAACTAATCCGTAGTAGTTACGTGGGGAAAAATTAATCAATAAATCGGAATTAAGACAAAAAAAAAAAAAAAAAAAAAAAAAAAAAATTGAAAAAAATAGTTTCAAAAGAGAGAGGGAAGAAAAGAGGGAAGAAAAGAGAAAAAAGAAAAAAAAAAAAAGAAAATCCAATAATTCGTGTAAGGAGAACCGAAGAAGAGCAATCCAATCCAGAGTAAAGCAGTTCTCTGGTCTGGATTTTAGGATATTTTCAGATTTTATACTAGCATTTTCTCACATTTTTTTTTTTGTTATATAGGCGCCTACTGTGAAATTGGTTTAACTTGTGTCGTGGTGGATGTTTGAGGTGGAGTATTGGTTGGTGATCCGTTGTTGGTGGAGGATGTGGTGTTGGTGGGACTCCCGCATTTAGGACTGGTAGAGGATGTTCCGTTGTTGAAGTTCAGCATTTGTTGATCTTTGTGGAATTTTTCAACCTGATTTTAGGAGAGAGAAAAAAAAATTATTAGCAACGATACGAAGTGAAAAACTAGGATTCGAACGCGCGTCGCGTAGTTTGAAGTCGGCGCTCCTCTACCGATCACCCCATACGGAATCTCCCCGAAAGAGGGTCCCCCTTCGAACGAAGTCACTATTTACTCCGCTCAACCACGCGCATCCAACTCCCTCTTCTTTATATGACGTAGGAATGTATTCAAATATTAACGACAGTAACGCTAACATACGTGGGAGGCAGAACCACTTACGAGTCGCTATGTCATCCGAATGCCAAGGACATTTGTCACCCATCCATCCGGTTACGCGGCAGACCCAAACGTCGCTTAAGCTCGCTGATCTAACGGGTTGTGATGTGGCTGAGACTTAAACTTTATCGAACAAAAATTGTCTCTTTCGATACGCAAATTAGTCAAAAGACTGTTACGAACCTCTAATCTAACCTAACTTAGCTTAAATTAAATAAAAGTTAAATTTACGGGAAAATGGTGCCTGAATTTTAAAGCTAACGCACCATATTACATACTAGGAGTTCAATCAATCATTATCGAAGAAATAAGTCTTAATCTCTCTAATTTCAATATTAGCCAGGGCCTCTTTTGCGGTTCATCCTGTTGTTTTGAATTCGTTCAGAATGGATTTAGACAAGAGGGGCAAAGTGTTAAAAACTCTGCTAGCTTTTCCTTATAAATTTGTATGTTCCTCCTACAATTTATATTTTATTTTTCTATTTTTTTTTTTTGGTGACCTATATACTGTATAGTCTCGAACTTGTTATTTATTTCGGTGTTCCTGAGGAAGTCATTAGACGAATGCGCTTGAGCACCATTCTGTTTTTCCTTTGTGGTTATTTTCACCATCATATATATATATATATATATACGCACAGTGCACTCTTAACCGTGTCAAAAAAGGTAAAACTGTATCCCTGAGGTTGGGGGAGGGACCTTATTTCCGGTGGTGATCCCTTCGTATCATTGTGTGTATAAATGATTTTATGGTCTTGGGTTACGAGTTAAAGCATTGCGCCTACCCCATGGAGAATAGGAAATGTTTTTAAAAATTTCAATGTATGTATGTGGTTTTGCTTGAAGTTAAACCAAGGCAGAGCTGGGGAAAAAAAGGAAATTTTTTCCGCGTGTGATGTATGTACAGTTGGGGGAAAAAAGTTGGCAAAGCAACGTAAAAGAAGAAATTACTAATTAGTAACGATTATGTTTTGTGCCTGAAACTTTATATTACAGAAAATAAAATATCCAGAGAGAATATTACCGTGCCAATTCGTAATTTCTTATGTCTTCTAGAAATTTCGTTTCTAGGCGAACATTTTCCAAAATATGTACGAAGATAACTGCGTTAACGAGATGTGAGCGCAAATAGTAACGTCTCACGAAAATAAGTAACATTTTCATTAATATTCTTCCCGATAGATTACTGTGGCTTTCTAACTGTCAAATTACAATATCCTTTAACCGAAAGTGGTTGACAACTATGATTCAATCTTTTATACAGAGCCTATTGACTCTGGGAAGCCAGCGAACGCGAGTATAAAATTCAAAATGAAAAGTCTAAAATGCCAACGACAGAACCGCGGACCATTTTCATGAAACGGACGAGATGTGTCAGCTCGAGTCTACTTTACCTTCACTACGAAGACAACCAACATTATCATTTTTACAAAATTACCTACTTAGCCCTCCCCAATGGGATGCTAGTCCTTCCGAAAAACCACTTTCACAATGACGTCAGGTAATGTACTGGTACCATAAAATCAGATTCCCCCCTCCCGCGCCACACGGCTAACTGGGAAAAGTCTCCAATAATAATAATAATAACGCTTCAAAACGTGAACAAAAATGTATACGACTCTTCAACTTGAATCAATCAAAGGTCATTCCACGCTGACGGTCGCAACATTTGGAGCAATTGTTCAGTATACATTGAACTAAAAAGTATGAGTATGGGAAGCAGGAGAAAACTGGTATGACACACTGTGAAATATGCTCTGAAGTACATTTTGGCGCCATTTGTTCCCCAATATATTTTCAATTTTTATACACGAGCCTCCGAATTGGCGTCACGTCGATTTGTCTTACCTCCCATACTTATACTTATTTAGTTGAATGTATACAAAATAATTGCTTCAAATATCGCAAACATCACGTGGAATGACCCGTCCAGACAAAAAAAAAATGCCAACTTACAATTTTACGAACGTGGGCTACAGCTTTAGCGTTGCTTTCCTTGGCTTCTTTGTACTCTATTACATTGTCTAAGAAATAAGGTGGAGAAATTGACACTTGATTCATTACAATTATATTTGGTCCCGACCACGATACTTCATCGATTCTGAGGGGGAAAAAAATATAAAAAATAGAAAAAAAAAATGGTTACAAAATATGCGAGAAGAGGAATTTAACGAGGTCTACCCCCCTTCTCGCTGACTACGAATCCACCGGCCCCAGGTTCGATTTTTTGCGAAGGCAGGCGGCGCTTAGCTCATCCGAGGTTGAGACGCTGGGCTGCTCATCGGGTGGTCGTGATATACGAGATAGAGTCCGGGAGAGGACTTTGTAATTGCTGACTTCCTGGTGGTTCGGATTCCACGTTAAGTTGTAAGTCTAAAGTGGGACAGCAAGCTTGACCTTCGTCAGAATAAACAATTTGGGTGGAAACAAAAAAAAAAATATATATATATAATATATATATATATATATCGGGTGGGCAAAAGAAAAAGGGGAGACCTCGAGCTTTGGCTGTAAAATCCAGTTATGGTCAGATTTCAATATTTTTTTGCTCGATTTCTTTAACGATATTGTAAATATATATGGCGAGAATAAAACAGTAGATGTTATATATTTCGATTTTCAAAAAGCGTTTGATAAAGTGCCACATCGAAGATTATTAGCTAAACTTCATTCTCACGGAATTGATGGTAATGTTCTCAAATGGATCGAAAATTGACTTCGTGGACAAACAGAGTGTGGCCATTAATGGCAAAGTGTCTAACTGGAAAAGTGTAACTAGCGGCGTGCCTCAGGGATCAGTTCTGGGATCAGTTCTTTTTATTATTTATATCAATGACATCGATTTGCGAATTTTCAAAATTTGCGGATGATACCAAACTAGGGGGACGAACAAAATCAGCGCAGAACGTTTGCATATTCAAAAAAAATAATAAATTACTCGAGCGGGCGGAAATTTGGTGAATGAACTAATATAAATAACTGTAAAACGTTGCATATCGGTAGAAACAATGACGTTAAATTTATTCTCACTCGTAAAAAGGCGAATTCGAGGAGATTTAATCCAGGTTTTTAAAATGATTAAAGGTTTAGATAAACTCAACGCGAAAAAATATTTCGCATTCAGGAATGCAGATAGAACTCGCAACAATGGTTCCAAATTAGTGGGTAAACATTTTAATTCTAATAAAGCTAAACATTTTTCTTCAGTGTACAATTGAGGCCTTCCGAAGCAAAAGTAGCACCAGCGCCATTTTTTTTTTTTTTTTTAATCGTCACAAAACTCGTTGAAAGTTATGCGACCTTCGGACAGAAATAACGCATTATTTTTCGCGGGACTTTCGACCATACAAACATTGGCGTTTCTGCAATTCATCCATTACCATATGATAGTATACGGTCTGAAAAACCTCTCATTTTTGTCCCGGATGGCGCTTGTGCTACTTTTGCTTCGGAAGACCTCAATTAATTTGTGGAATGGCTTGCCAGCCAGCGTAGTTCAAAGTAATTCGATCGAATCCTTTAAAAAAGAAACAAAATGCTGATCTTGCCTTGAACCCCCAGTTGGAAACATTTGTTAGCGCGTAAAAATATTGTAGAATTTTCACTTGGATTCCCTCCTCTGTATTTTGAAATTTTTACTTTAGCTTTAAATTCCTTCCCCCTCTCTCAACCTCTTTTCTTTGTTTCGCTTCAAAACATTCACTTGTCTTTAAATTTTCTTACTTCTTTTAACCATGCGCCTCGTTGGTGTAGTGGTTAGCGTCGCTGACTACAAATCCATCGGCCCCGGGATCGAGACCCGGTGACGGCAGCCAGCGCGCAGCAAAACCCAGCTGTTCATCCTTCTATACAATAAAGAAAGTGGTTGGTAGATAAATGGGTACACTGGGTGGCCTCGTGGTTAAGACGCTGGGCGTGGTTCGGATTCCACGTTAAACTGTAGGTCTAAGGTGGAGTGAAAAGCTTAACCTTCGCCAGAATGAACAATTCGGGCGGAAGCTAACCAAAAAGGTTACCAAAGGTTATCCTTCTTAAACAGCCTCGGAGGGACCAAACGGTCTGTTGCTATTTGGTGTCCTGTGTGTGTGTGTGTGACCTTGTGGGGGGAATGGACGTGTTGCGTCTTTCTCTGTATTAACACCTAAATAAGAAGGGAATAAACTACTCGGCGGTTTATTCTGTTTACACCCGAAAGTGTAGAAAGTATCAGTGAATCCGTTCATATAAATTTTAAAGTGAAATTCATTAAAATTAAGAAAGTGCAATACAGTTTACATAAATTATCACCAGTTTAAAGTATATATACAGGGTGTCCATAAATGTTTACCCAGAAAACAGTATGCTCTCATGTTTTAATGACGAATCTTACATCCGTTTTCTTTTTACAGGTGATCTCGTACACGCATAGCGTTTCTGTGCTGGTGTGTTTCGTCTACCGCATTCGCCGCTAGGAGCGCTGTAGTAGCTATTCAATTAAGATGGCGTCTGTGATAAGAGAAGGCACAATGTGTTGTGTGGCTTGCAGAAACAAAATCTCCTGTCAGTGTTCAGCGAAGGTTCAGAACAAAGTATGGAAAGAATCCACCTGATGTGAAGTTAATTATGTCGTGGATGAAAAAATTCTTGGAAACTGGAAACGTGGAAAAGGGAAAGAGCAGTGGTAGACCATCAGTTTCCGATGAGACGGTGGAAAACATTCAAACTGCTTTCACACGGTCACCAAGGAAATCGGTGAGACAAGCTTCATGCCAACTAAAGATACCGAAGTCTACGGTGCACAAGGTGTTACACAAACGTTTGAAGTTACACGCCTACAAGGTACAAATTGTTCAAGAACTGAAGCTGAAGCCTATTGACATTTTGAACAGCGTTGACGAGGATAATGACTTCTTGTTACGTGTCTGCTTTTCAGACGAGGCTACGTTTCATCTTAGTGGTAGAGTCAACAGACACAATGTGCGTATTTGGGGATCGGAAAACCCACGTGCCGTAAGGGAGCATATTCGGGCCAGTCCGAAGATCAATGTCTGGTGTGGACTAATGCATGACCAGATAATTGGTCCTTTCTTCTTCGCTGAGAACACTGTTTCCGCAACTGTGTACCTGGATATAGCCACCTGTCATCTTCCAACAAGATGGGGCACCCCCTCATTGGACGCATGTTGTTCTTGAAACTCTCGACGCAACATTTCCAAATCGATGGATTGGCAGGGACGGGCCAATCCCATGGCCCCCAAGATCACCAGACATTACCCCGCTGGATTTCTTTCTCTGGGGTCATATTAAAGATTTGGTTTATGCAACAGTTGTTCCAGATATCAGGACATTGCGAGAACGCATTACGGATGCAATTGCAACAGTTAACCCACAAATGTTGGAAAATGTGTGGCGTGAGTGTGAATACCGTTTAGACATTTTACGTGCCACTAGGGGTGCACATGTGGAAGCTTATTAACTTCATTAACTGGCATTCGAGACATTTTGAAACAAGGCAAGAAAAAGGTCATACAACGCAAAGGTCAGAAAACCCTCGTGACCATCGAAAGGAAAGAAGAGAGAGAAAGGGAAAACAAATTTGTGTGTATATTTCTTTTTACGATAATTAATGAAGAGCATGACCATGGGTCCAAATTCTCACTTAATCTGCAATTTGTGTAATCTGGAAACAACTGAAAATGCAGCAATACAATGCGATTTCTGTCAAAAACTGCACGACTTTATCTGCATGAATTGGGATGATAGGAAAATATCCCTCGTCTCGAACGCGAAACAGATCGCGGGAATCAAATTTCTATGTGACGCATGTACGCAGACTGTAAACTCCTTTGCGGTATTTAAAGAAATGGAGAAAGCAAATTTGAATGTTACGGGAAAGGAGAGAATAATGGGGATACAAGAGTCCGGAAATGTCCCAATGAAAATTCGGGTGGATGAGAGAGAAAAAGAAATAACGAATAACAATATAATACGGAATGAAGCCATAAAACAAAGAAAAGAGGTAAGTAAAAGTTGCGATGTAGGAAAACTGTCCAATGAGCAAAATGATAAAAAGATAAAAACTAAAAACTTAGGAAATAAACAGCCGAAGAAAAATAATATTAAAATTAAGAACATAGAAAATAATCAGAAACGTAGAAAATACCGTTTGTAAATACTACGCAAAAGGGGTACTGCAGATATCGGGCTGGGCAATGCATCTATGCACATCCCACGTTATGTCACACACATTACACGAGGATATTGCAAATTTGAAAAGAAAAGTGCAAGTTCCACCATCTTACTGTCTGCAACACCTATGCGAGATATGGGAGGTGCAAATACGGACAAAAATGCCGTTACCATCACCTTCAAACGAACCCGACAGGTGAGCAGACGAAACCAGCAACAAAGAGTGTTACCAATTTTTTTGATGTAGCCCACACAATTCAACTATTGAATACCATCTAACAAATACAGGGATCCGAGAGCAGTACAGAAAGACATTACACGCGATATCGGGACAACGGGTATCGAACCAGATATAGAGAGGAAAATTCTCGGAGGGTCACACTGCAACGAAACCGGCACCACCATTGGAAAACGACTCGGAAATACAAGTATGTGAAAACGAAAGGGAAAAAATAAAAATAATCCTAGCCAACATTCAGGGCTTTAAATCAAATCATTCCCCGGACAAAGTTTTATATCTGAAAGAACTCGTGCAAGAAACCGGAGCAGATTTTGCATGCTTCACGGAAATCCATCTAAAGGACTGCCAAATTAACTTTCAATTCGTTTTCACCAACAATAACAGAATCAAATCATACTTCAGCCACAAAGAAAAAACACCTCAGCCCCCTTGCTTCGTCCACCAACTACGTTTTCAACTGGGTTTGCTGCAAAGCGAACTATATTTATATTGGCAGCACCATTCGCCAATATCAAACAAGAGTGGATGAGCATCGCCGTATTTCTACCAGAACATCGCAGCCCTTAAATAAACCCCCTAAATCAGCAGTAAGAGATCACTGCCACCTTCACAACCACCCACTACTTCCCTCCAATTTCAAAATTATTAACACAACCAACCATCTAACCGACCTCCGCATTCTGGAGTCCCTATACATCCTCAGTATTAAGCCAACTCTCAATGACTATAGTTCTGCCTTTAACCTAAACATAGCCAAATGAACTGTCACATCATACCACAGAAGAAATCCACCATCGCTCCATCTGGCCCCAACTCTTCTAATATGGACCCCTTCCAACAACCAATCATTCCCAACCCTCTGCTTAATTAGTCCCCTTACCCTGACAATAACAACCTGCTAACACACACCTTAATTTTGTTTGCTTTTTCTTTTATATTTGACGATTGATCACACTTCTATATTTTATATTATTTAATTTTATTTTTAATTTTAATTATTTAAATATAAACACCATTAATATCACACGTTTATTTAAATATATTTGTATAAGTTTCCGTTCATTATATTTATCAATTTTTTTTTATCCGCTTTTATAATTTTAGCACTGATGATGGAAAATTAAAATTTCCGAAACATTTCTGTACTTTAGAAGTACTCGCAGAGTACCAAATTACCCCAACTATAAAAGCCAACTTACTCCAATGGGGTAATTTACCCATAGTTTGGGAAACGCCGATTTATACGAAACACGATGACCGAGTCCCCTTCCCCCTCCTTTGGTTCTACACTTAGCCAATTACTGTAGGAGAGAGAATCTAGAGCTGATCATTGGGTGTTCTCTTTGAGAGGAGGGAAAACTCTTACCTCAATCTTCCGAGGAAAGAGGTCAGAAGCAAGCTGAGGAGGCCAAAGATTTAAAAAGTATCTTTTGGACTCATACTATGAAATTCAGATCCTTAAGTATGAAATCAGGACCACCATGAGATCTTCCTGGACAAGTTTCTGAAATAAGGCTGAGGTAATGGATTCTCTATCCTGCATCTTACACCTACTTAAAACAGACCAAAACATTCGGTTGGAGAATGTGGAAAAGTGAACGGGTGGTGTACACAATGTTTAACCAAAAAACTAAAATGATGCTCAACTGCCTAGTGCCTGGCTCGGCTCGTGGTGCTAAGGAAATTCCGCAGAGTTTGGCCAAACAGCATTTACAACTGCCCTACCCGGGTGAAAGAGCGGGTAGGGCAATCGCAAAATTTAAATATTTCAGGCCACCAGGAGACGGCATCTACCTCGCGCTTCCGCAAATGGGGTGGCATGCCACTGAGTCCTGGTTTCTGAAAATCTGAAGAACTTTGCTAATAAGGGGCCGAGATATGGCAAAATGCTAATGGAGTTTTCGTCCCAAAACCGGGTAAAGAAACTTATTCCACACCAAATTCACGCTGTCAATCGATCTCGAAACCTTTAATCAAACTGAATTCACTCCATATTTATAACAACCAGTTGTTTCCACGAGTTTAAGAAAATGGTATTTGGCAGAGCATGAACACAATTAAGTGTCAAACAGAAAAAAGTGAATAAATAGTCTATAACTTAAAGAAAATGTCCGCAATTCATGTTGATATTGATTACAAAGAACTGGATTACGTGAACAATGTCGAATTTATTAATGTCGACGTTTGCCCTTCTGCGTGTCGATATTATTCCAGACTGACTTTATGTAAGTATAATACAATTGAAATTTCTTCCTCAATCCACCTTTCTCCCTGTCTATGACTGCCAAATGCGGTGTCCAGGGATCTTGAAAACCTTGGACCTTGAGTTTGGTGTCCTTCTTCCTCTATAGGGGGAGGGCGTTTTTGCGGGCATTCGTCCTTGGTTCCCCTTCCCTGCTTAAAAATAATTAAGTGTTTGAGACCCTGAAACCAGTAGTTTATTGGCATTCAGAGCATTGCTCAGGTTCGTGATGTCTAGACACCAACTAGTTGAGACTCAGGGTTGGTTCCTCAACTAAGGCGGCTCTGAAACTGGAAAAAAAAACCTGTTGTTGAAGATTTGTATGTTCTGAAAATTTTCCTGAACATAGAGGGGGCCTTCAACAACATTACATACATCTCTACTGGTGCAGTACTGACTCAGGCAAAGATGTCTCAGTCAATTCTTAGATGGGTAACTTGCGTGCTTGATAACATAGTTCTTACTCTAACTTCACAGGGGCACACACAATCAAGATGCCTATTCAGGGGTTGTCTGCAGTTAGGAATCCTGCCTCCATTTTTATGGAACCTCATTGTAGATGGCCTCTTGGAACATTTTGAAAACACACCTGATTACGCAACTACATAGTTATCCTGCGCAATCAAGCTCAGCATTGCTTCAGATCAGTAAAGAGATGGGATGTTGAAGTTGGCTTCCATTCTAGTTTTTCAAAACCAGGTAATAGAATCTCCCATCTCTCTGAGTTAAACAATAAAACACACCAAGTAAACCAGGAAGGGTTAATTTCAGATCATGATCTACAATGGGCACTAGGGTGTGTCAATTTTGGGGGTGAAATGACTAAATTGAAAATCATGTGATTTGGTAGCAATTTAATGTAATCATTTGGCATACAAAATAATATCCTTGCTTCAAAAACAATAAAAAATAACTCCTACCTACATCAATTTTGATTCAAAAATTCCATTTTTCCGTAAATTCGTAACAAAATAACAAATGTGCGCAAACATCCTATCAACGTTTAAAGTGGCAATAAGATATCATTCAGTGTCTTTATTTGAAAGTAACCAATGCAGTCATGTCCTTTTTGCTGCGGTTCCTTGACATCAGCATTCGGCTTGCTACTTGCGCTTCGATGTAGCCTTCTCGCCTCTCGTGACTGTAAACTTGACTAGCTGCTTCTGTGACCATTTTCACACATCTCTCCACACACTGAGTGTGAGAAGGCCACTTTGGCACTTGCATTGGGGCCTCTTTAAGTTGTGTTAAATCTTTGTTTGTTATACATGTTGTCAGTGGTGGCTCCAAAACTTCCGAACTCAAGTTAACTAATTCTGACAATTTCGGGGCATTGACGTTTATCGGAGGTACCTTCCTTGTCTGAACAGAGCAGTCTCCCAGCTGGTCATCATCTAGTGATGTTCCTCTAAGCTTTAGAATGATTTCCACAGCCTCAGTTCGCTCTTTGGTACATTGGCTGCAGAGTATTGCTTGCAAAACTGCCTCTGGCCTAGCATACCAAGCGGACCTTCTCACCACAGGTAACACGATGTCCACCACTACTTTCCTTTGGGTTCTCAGTAGCTGTAATTGAAACAAGATGTGGTTGGGCCCCTCCATCCACATTGGATTAAGTTTTACATTGAACCAGTGAGGAAGATAAAACCCAATAATAAATTCAACAATCAACATCAAATTCTGTAGCATTTTGCCCTTCAGTGCATGTTTGGAAACCCAAATCCTGCAGAAACGAATCGCTGTAGTTAACCAACGACTGTGACTTACGGGTCCAATCTCCAAGAGAGCCAGATTTTGAGGCAACACTCCTGATCTGATTGCTTGAACAATACGATAAGCGTAAGATTGATCCGTGCTGAGGTCTTTGATAACTTCTTCAGACAACGCTGGAAGGGGAGGGCCTACTTCGACCTTTGGAAATTTTGTATTTATTTCTAATTCCGTTGCTTCATCTAGCATGTTGCCAAGGGGGCCTGACCACTTGTTGTTGCTCTTTGTAGGACCATCAAGTTCCTGGATGAGACGACGAAGAGGTAGTTCCCCTGTATGCAAATCACATACAATCCAAACAAGCCTTCTTCCAAGTTTTTTCTCTAAATGCGTCATAACACCGCCCTGCCATCCAGTGTTCACCGCAGTTGAGTCCCCACCAACGGCCTGCAGTGAACTGTCAAGTCTTCTTTCTTTACTTTACTTACTTCGTAGCCCCCGGGTTCTCTTATGCGAACCCGGCGGCGCTCAGGTATCCCGCGACCACCGTGGGACGGGTCCATAGGTCTCGTAGAGAGGTAATGTTGGAGTTGTGTCTTTGTTGAGAGTGTGTGGCAGTGTAAGAGTAGGTGTTCTGTGTCCTCAGGGTGGAGGTAGCATTTTTGACAGGTGGAGGTGTCAGCTAGGTGGAGTCTGTGTCTGTATTGTTGGAGGGAGGGGTGGTGGCCTGAACGGAGCCTGGCCAGAGTAACTCTTGTTTTCCTTGGGAGGGTTTGTTCGCTCTGATGGACTACAGGGGGAGTATCGTGAAGGACAGTGTTGTGTGGTTGGTCGAGTAGGTATTTCCGGGTGAATTCTGTGTGGAGATGTTTAATGGGGTTGATGTTTAGGGGAGGGGGGGGGGATATTGTTCAGTAGCTGTGAATAGTGAGCAGCAGGAGTACGTTTTTTGTTGCGGGGTGGGTGCGGGATTCCTTCTGTTGACCGAATGTTGTGGAGGTGAGTGTTCTGAGAGCGTTGAGTTTTTTTGTTGCTTTGGAGCAAATGTTTGATATGTGAGGGGAAAAGGACATGTGTGTGTCTAGGGTGAGGCCAAGGATTGTTGGGGTTTTGTTTAGAGGTAGGGGATGTCCCATGAGGGTGACTCTCGGGTGTGCTTGGGATTCGTGGCGGTCTGAGGTTAGGAGGGTGATGGAGGATTTTTGAGGGGATGCTGACATCCTATTGTTAGTCAGCCAGAGTTCCAGATTGGTAATGTACTGCTGGATCAGGCGTGTGGCGGTGTTACGGTTATGGTGTTGTGCTGTTATGGTCAGGTCATCTGCATAGGAGGAGACGTGGACATGGGGGGAGAAAGGTTGTGGGAGGTCGTGCATGAAAAGGTTGAAGAGGATTGGAGAGAGTATGGAGCCCTGTGGGACGCCGTTGTATAGTCTGTAGGTTTTGGATGAGTGTTGTTTGTGTATGACTTTGCCAAGTCGGCCTGCAATGAGATTAGTAAGCCATTTCTTGTCATTGGTGGGGATGTCGAGATCAATAATCTTTTGTGCAAGAATGTGGCGTGTGACAGTGTCGAAAGCTTTGTTGATGTCGATGGCAACAAGGACTGTGCGGGCAGGGGGGGATAGTTGGTTGAAGCCATCTAAGATGTGTTGGGTTAGGTTTGTAAGAAGCGTTGTGGTGGAGTGGGTGGACCTGAAGCCGTGTTGGGTTTGTGAAAATGTAATGTGTGGTTGTATGGGTCTTAATATCAGTTTTTCGAGTTCTTTGAAAATGGTTGAGAGAAGGGAGATTGGCCGGTATGAAGCAGGTAGGTTGGGGGGTTTATTGGGTTTCAGTATCGGGATGATGTGTGCCAGCTTCCAGGTAGAGGATATGATATTGTGAAGCCAGGAGTAATTGAATATGTTTGTGAGGGCTGCAATAGCAATTGGACCAAGGTGTTTGAGATGAATGTTTGAAAAGTGGTCTGGGCCTTCGGCATGAGAGTTTTTGAGGGATTTTGTGGCTGCAGCTGTGCCTTGGGGTGTAAATGGATGTGGTTGTTGTGGGTCGGCCGAGAGTTTCCGTATGTTCTTGAAGCTAACATATTATTTGATCAGCAATTGCCTCTGCATGTTTCTTGCCTTCTACTTCTCCTTCAAGAACAAAGTGAAACAAATAGCGGCCACCAGGTTCGGAACACACAGAGTAGTGTTCTTCTTTGATGAGACCGGGAAACTTTCTGTCCATTCCCTCTACCTCCAGGAGAACTTTTGTCATCTTTTCTTCCATCAAACAAAAGGCAGGAGAGACCTTCTTCCTTCATATCTTTTTCATGCTGATCAGATATTTCCTTCATTATTTTTTCTTGTGCTCTTCTTATTTTATTATGATCTATCACTAAGGATGTATCCTCTCGGCTGATGAGGCCTGCGTCTATCCAAGCGGCAGTGGCAATCTCTGCAGTCTCTCGTAGCCACGTATGGTGGCGAATACTGGCAAGGGCAATGTTTGAGATGTCTTTAGTGTTGTATTTCATTCTCTTCAGCGAAGGTTCAGATGGCATTTTGGAGCTATCATCTGATGTTGCTTCTTTCTGTTCATCTGAAGAGCTTTCAAAGAAGTGAGAAACCTCTTGATAGAGCTCTTCATCTCTTTGGGTGGCTTCTTCACTCTTCTTTTTCTTCCTTCTCTCGGATTTTCTCTCTTTTCTTAGCAATAACAATCTGTTTTTTGGTTTCTGAATTTTATGAAAGCCAGCTCCAAAACAGGGATCTTCTTCTCACGAGGACAGCGACAATCAATGTGAGGGTGAGGTTCTCTTCTGCATGAGGGAGAACAATTGGCTTCAGAACACAACTCTATGAGACACGCAGTTAAAAATGTCAAGAAGAGTATCAAGTGTGTGCAGAAATTTATTTTTCTTTGCTAGTTTTCCTTTACAAAGTGATGTTTCAACTGCTTTGTGCCACAGCTTTGTTAATAGCTTTGTCAATATTTCTATACTGATTGAGTACAGGTGGTTTGAATAACACATTAGCTTTTTTCCACTGATGCAGAAGAGGGGGAATCATGTCCCTTATGAGCTCTTTCTCTGTGTAGTTCCTTCTATCCTTTGTATTTTGTTCACGAAGGAGTAACCCTAGTCTCAGCATGTCTCGCACTGTTGGTAGTTCTGATACGGGAAGCTCCTTGCCTGTACCGACTAACAGGCTCAAGTGGCATGACGACTGACCTCTTGTCTTCAATTTTGGCATCTTAGGAATATCTGAAAAGAAAGAAAAACATTTAAGTATTTTATATCAATTACGATGTTTCAAAGTTTAGTCATTCAATGTTCTAAAATTCAATAAAAAAATATATCATGGGATTACAACATAATTAGACAGAAGAATATGATGATAATAAATAATTGTAATAATCAATAATCCATACTTACAGTTAAACTGTAGTATTCGTCTAGTAGAATAACTATGAAGTAGGTACAAGATCAATAACAGCAAACCACCGTCTATGACATCTAAGAGACAACTGAGAGTGAGGGACAGTTCTATTCATGTTGTGACTTGTACATTGTACAACAACTATATGACCTTGAAAACACTCCATATGCGATCAGTGGGATAATTCTGTGACAGATAAATAGTTAATCAATTTATGTCCTATTATTTAGTAAAGAGAGTCAATTTCTGAAACTTTAAGGTAAAATTGATGTAGGTAAGGGTTATTTTATTTCATTTTGGTTAGCCAATTTCAAGTTTTGACATGAAAAGACACTATATTTTCACTACCAAAATTGATTTGAAAAAAATTGACAAAATTGACACACCCTAATGGGCACCTTTGTACAAAAAATGCCAGAAAAGCAATCTGCTGCCTCATGCAAAGCAGGAGGGTGGTGGGTAAGACCAATAAGAGCTTATGAATCCTGTCCACACATTCAGATTAATGCCTTGAGCAAAAGTCTTATTGTGGCTTCTCTGCAGAAGGTACAGAGGCTGGGTTCTGTTTTGATAACAGATACCTATCCCTTTATTCCCATGGCAACTACAGAGTTGCTGCTAGATATCCCACCACTGGGTATATACCTCAAATGGGAGGTCTATAAGACCCCTTACTGTTTAGAAAGGGTAAGAGTTGAAGTGGCAGCAAAGGTAACCTACAGAGCAATATAGAACTCTCTAACAGGGACAAGAAATTAATCCCTGTGTTGCAAATGCTAAGAGACTTCATCACTTCTATCAATGTCTCTGACAGACAGTTCAAGATTGAGAGTAGGGCAACAATCCAATAGGGAGTTAACTTTCTATCTGAATCAATGCTACACTCACATTTATGGATGGTTCAAGGAAAGACCATGTAACTAGCACTGGATACTTCCTGAAAGTGGTTCTTCCTCCAAGGAGACTAGGCAATTGGCAATTGAATTGGCGAAACTAGCCTCAGTGTTTCAAGCAGAAGTGACTGCCATCTATTTGGCAGTAGTGAAATTATTCCATTTGAATCTGTCCATTACAGATGCATCTTCTCTCAGATAGTCAAGCTACTATGAAGTCCCTGTAGTGAATGAGTGTGAGAGCAGTCTTTGTTCTCCTGTTTAGGGTTTTTGAGAACTGTCTGAGAGAGGAAACAGGATAATGTTCACACGGGTTCAGGAACATACTTGTATCCCTGGTAACGATTTGTAAAAACTGGGGCAGCTTTAAAACCTTCAGCATCTAAGCCAATGATTCACATCTCTTACTGAACCTGTAAGATAGGGGGTGAGAGAATGGGTGGTATGAACACAAAGTGCACAATAAGCCAATTTAGGAAGCTGCAAACACACCAAATCATTTTTACCAGAACTGAATAGTACATACTACACATTCCAATCTCAAGAAAGATGCTCTCAGGTTGGTATTACGAGTAACAACAGAACACTGCAATCTTGTAATGTACCAATTTACTATAGCTACATAAAATAAACTCTCCAAGCTATCCTAAATATGGAGAACACGTAACACTAGGGTGTGTCAATTTTAGTAAAGTCAACAATTCAAAAACTACTAGTGCTCAAATGATGTCATATTATCTAGCAAACTTAGAAATATCTTTAGTGTTGTTTAAAAAAGCCATTTACCTACTTATATTTGACCATAAAAGTTTGAAATATAACCTAAATATGACTGTAGCATCGTATATCAATGTGCCATTGATATGTGTGGTCAACTTTGGTTATTTTTGGTGTGCAGTATGGTTTCTAAGTTTCACATAGTCACAAATGCTGGAGTTTTGATTGTGAATGCATGTTTTCCCTCCTTTTTGACAATTTTAATTACTTCGTAATGTAAATATTGTGTAATTCAAATTATTTGAAATGATGTGTGTGACCCAAACTTTCTGTATATTTTGATATGATAGATATATGAAATTGTCATTACTTTGAATAATTAAGTCTTGTACCTATAACAACACAACCTTTTATCTGAGCTTATAGGAAGATATTAAGAATTTCAATTAACTTAATACTATGTAATCATAATCAGTAGGCCTATCCAAATTTCAATGACATTTCTTTTGTTCACAGGTCCACAGGATGTCAAAGAAATCAAAACCCAAAACAAATCAAGTTGTCACCTAAGTCATTTGGTTGGGACTGGGAGGAAACTTCCCCCTGCTGAGCTGCCCACAGCCAGAGATCTGCTGAGGTATGGTTTGTTGAGGAGAGAGATGAGTGAGGAAGACAGGAGGAATTACCCAGTTAATGACCTGATTAACAATCGCATTGTTCCAGGGCTACTGGCTCAGTGGAGAAAGGCCAATGCTTTATTCACAGGACCTGTAATCAACACTGAGATCAGGATCATGGCTAAAGTGAAGGCACTGTGGGATGAGGCAGTGAAGGTGTCCATTGGCAATGTGAAGCTACAGGTCAAAGATAGGTTCATGATGAAACTGGACAAATTGGTGGACATCCTGACCTGTCACTGTGTGATCAGCAGCTGCAGTGAGCTTGGGTGCAACCCTGTCTGCAACAGTGAGGTTCACATTGACTGCAGCTACAGGAGCGAGCAGAAGATACCAGTGCAGGAGCTTGCCTTCATTAAAGGTCAGAAAGAAAAGGTGGGCAGTGTGGGGGCACACCAGATGGGTCTAGCTGATTACCCTAAGACCAGGAGACAGGAAGCAATGCTGCAGAGGAGCAGAGAAGGAAGGCCACAGAGAAGAGGAAGGCAGAGGAGTCAGCCAAGAAAGAAGAGTTGAGGGAGGAGTCACTGCTGGAGATGGAATTGGAGGAGCCTGGATATATACTGGAGGAGGCAGGGAGGAGAGAGGAGGACGAAGACTTCATACCAGAAGCTGCGACAACTTCTTCCTTGCCTATGGCTAAGAAGAAGAAATACAACACTGAAGATATCACCAACATAGCTCTGGCTAGCTTGAAACATCACACTGGGCTGAGAGAGACTGCAGAGATTGCCACTGCTGCCTGGATTGATGCTGGTCTTATCACAGAGTTTCACACAGCACTGGTGATTGACCACAACAAGGTGAGGAGGGCTCAGGAGAGACTGACTAAGGAGCTGGTCAAGAAGTTTGACGAAGAGATTAGGGAAAATGGCATCACCTGTATCTTCTTTGATGGGAAAAGAGATGATGGAAGCTGAGGGCAGTGACAGGCAGTTTCCTGGCCTCATTAAGGAAGAACACTACAGTGTGCAATGAATCAGGTGGGAAATATTTGTGGCATTTTGTATCAGAGGAAGCTGCAGAGGAGAGAAGTCATGCTGAGGTCATTGCTGATCATCTGGTGAACTGGCTGAGAGAGAGAGAAGAGCAGACCAGACCCTTTTGGCCATAGGAGGTGACAGTACTAATGTGAATACTGGCTGGGAGGGAGGAGTAATGCATTATGTGGAGGCCAAGCTTAGCAGGAAGTTGGTATGGATTGTCTGTGACTTGCACACTGGGGAGCTGAGTCTCAGACACCTGGTGACTGCACTGGATGGCAAGACATTGAGCAACAACAAGTGGTCTGGGCCCCTAGGGAAGACGATAGAGACTGCCACTGAGGTGGAGATCAACCCAAACTTCACGAGGATCACTGTTGGTCCTCCTCTACCCCATCTCAGTCAGGAGGTAGTCAAGGACATCAGCACAGACCAATCATATGGCTACAGAATCATCACTGCCATCAGATCAGGAAAGGAAAGGTACCTCAGAGTCTAGCTCTCCTGGAGATTGGGCCAGTCTGTCACAGTAGGTGGGTCACCACGCCTCTAAGGTTCTGCAGATTGTGGATTTCCAAACATGGGCTGAAGGGTAGGAACCTGAAGAATCTGAGGATAATTGTGAAATTCATAGTGGGAGTCTACATGCCAAACTGGTTCAACATCAAGTTAAATCACAGCTGGGTGGAGGGTCCCAGGCAGGCATGTACTGTACCAGCTGGAGCTGCTCAGAAGTCAGAAGGTGATAGGAATAGTGATGCCTACAGTGGAGATATCAGCCTGGTATGCACACACTGAGGCTGTGCTCCAGGCCATGCTGTGCAGTGAGGTGGGAGGCAGTGAAGAGGATATTGGAAATCAGAGGTGAAGGAGATGAGGACACACAGGTAGGAGACTGCAGTGTCAGACCCAGGAAGACTCCTGACATCAACCCAGATGCCACCAAACTCTCGGAGCTTATTGACTGGAACTCTGGCATGACAGCCTCCTCTCACCTGCTCCCTCACCACTGCTGCAATCAAGGAGTTTCTGGATAGACCAATGGAAGTTCCTGCATGGCCCTCACACACACAGTCAGTAGAGGTGTGTGTAAGTATGACAACTGAAGCAGCACAACATGTTTACTCACAAGAGAGGAGGGAGGCATACATCAGTGGCCAGGTGGCCAGTAGGAGCTCATGTCCAGGAACAAGAGCAAGGCAGACATGGCATCCTTAGCAAAGTTCAAGAAACTATCCATATTTCTAAGTTTTAATACTGAAATACAATCAAAATGTCTTTAATTGTATGTAATGTATATAAAATGTAGTTATATACAATAAAAAAAATACTTGCAAAAATTGCTAATTTTTTGTAAACTTTAACTTCAAATATAAGTAGCTAGGAGTGGTCAAATCTGGATTTTAAAGCCATATTTCAATTTAGCATATAAAAATGCATCATTTGGTCACTAGTAGTCTTTGAAAATCTAAAGATTTCACTTTGCTCTCTAAAATTGACACACCCTAATGTAACACCCCTCCATTTTGCTAAAGGGTGTCCAGTTTATTCACTCCAAAGGATTAGAGCTTGTTTCCTGCAGGGTATCCCTAATAAACAATCTTCTCAGAAAACAAATTAAGAAAAATTCAATTGAGAAATTAAATGTTGATTATAAAGAAATTACTGATGATACTGCTATTGCAGACCCTTTAAATGCACATTTTACTTCAATAGCAGATAAGCTTCGGTCACAATTAATAAATAATGATCACTCACCTCTAGAATATATGCCACCCAGCCCACTAAATTCATTTTCTTTTGTTCCTGCTACCTCTACTGAGGTCCAGATTATTATTGGTAAATTAAAAAGTACAAAAAATAACATTCATAACATTCCTGTACCTATATTGAAACTTGTTGAAGATAAGATATCTATAACTTTGGCTAAGATTATCAATCAAAGTATTTCCAAGGGAATATTCCCATCAATGCTAAAAACTGGTTGTATAACACCCCTTTTAAAAGGGGGTGATCCTACACTAGCAACAAATTACAGGCCGGTGTGTTCATTATCTGTGTTCAGCAAAGTTTTTGAAAAAACTGTAAAAAGTAGAATGCAGCAATATTTAGAATCCTACAATGTACATATCTCCAAATCAATATGGCTTCTGTAATAATAAAACAACAGAAATGGCTATTTTAAATCTTATGAAATATGTAAATATAGCTAAGGAGAACAAAGACATAATGATATCAATATTTATGGATTTGAGTAAGGCATTTGATGTAGAGACCATAATATTCTACTTAATAAATTATATTGTTACAGCTTTAGAGGAGCAATCAGTGATTGGTTTAAAAGTTACTTGTCCAATAGATATCATTTTGTATCAGTAAATAAGGTTTGCTCAACTAAAGCACTTGTCAAATATGGTGTGCCACAGGGCTCAGTTCTGGATCCACTGTTATTTTTATTATATATAAATGACCTTCCATGTTCATCTGATATACTGAACTTCATAATGTTTACAGATGATACAACTGTCTCTTTTTCTTGCAAAGATGTTAATACAGCTAAGAATATATTTCATTCAGAATTCATCAGTGTAATGAAATAGTTAACCACCAATAAACTCTTCCTAAATACCAGTAAAACAAATTTCATGATTTTTACTAATAAAAGAAATGTATATCTTGATGAACTTCATATTAATGAAATCGCCATAAAGGAATGTACTGTAACAAAACTTGTTAGTGTAATGCTAGATAAGAATTTGCAATGGAGTGATCATGTAAATTATATTGCGAAAAAGATTTCAAGGAGCGTTGCTATAATGTTTAAACTTAGAAATGTAGTCCCTAAACAAGTTTTATTGACTATCATACTCTTGTTCTTCCTTATACAGGGTGTACATAAAGTCAGGATCTATTTTTGTGAAGCACTTGGAAATTATATGGAATTCAATCATAAAATGATAAAGTGGTAAAATTTATTAAATAATTAAGAGTAGGATTCAACATGATGCCCATCAGTATCCCTGCACAGCTCAAATCGTTCCGCAGCATTTCTAAACACATTCTGGAGCATTTGCGGGGTTATGTTATCTGCAGCAGTTCGTATACTAAGTTTTCAAGACTCATAATCTTCATCTGATAGACGTGCGATTTGATAAAGCCCCATGCAAAGAAATCTAAAGGGGTTAAATCTGGTGATCTTGCTGGCCAAGGTCTGTTGCTTCCGCGTCCAATCCAGCGATTTGGAAAATGTCCATTTAGATAATCCTGAACAATTTTGGCATAGTGACAAGGAGCACCATCATGTTGATAGACGACGGGGATAGGATTGTTAGTACCATCGTCTATCAACATGATGGTGCTCCTTGTCACTATGCCAAAATTGTTCAGGATTATCTAAATGGACGTTTTCCAAATCGCTGGATCAGACGCGGAAGCAACAGACCTTGGCCAGCAAGATCACCAGATTTAACCCCTTTAGATTTCTTTGCATGGGGCTTTATCAAATCGCACGTCTATCAGACGAAGATTACGAGTCTTGAAAACTTACGTACACGTATACAAACTGCTGCAGATAACATAGCCCCGCAAATGCTCCAGAATGTGTTTAGAAATGCTGCGGAATGATTTGAGCTGTGCAGGGATACTGATGGGCATCACGTCGAATCCTACTCTTAATTATTTAATAAATGTTACCACTTTATCATTTTATGATTGAATTCCATATAATTTCCAAGTGGTTCACAAAAATAGATCCTGACTTTATGTACACCCTGTATAACATACTGCACCCTTGTTTGGGGAAACTCCGCAAACAACGCATTAAATGGTATCTTTGTCATCCAAAAACAAGCAATAAGGTTATTATCTGATGCTGATTTCCTTGATCACTCTAGTGCATTATTTAAAGAGCTAAACCTACTAAAGCTCAACGATATAACCAAACTGGCACATTTTATTTTTATTTACAAGTGTAAGAGCAAAATCATTAATTTGCAATGGGTAAATAGATATTTTGTAACTCATCAAGAAATCCACTTGTATCAGACCAGAAATAGATCAAAGCTTGTTATACCTCAATTTAGATTGTCTTCATCTCAAAAACTATCCATTTTCATTGGATTGAAACTATGGAATGACTTGCATGCTGATATAAAAAATATTGTGAATGTAAATTTGTTTAAAACCAAGTTGAAATCCTGATTAATAATTGCATACTAACAAAAATCTAGGATTAATGTCCACCAATATTGTTTAACATTGTTTAATATTGTAATACATGTTTTAACTATTAATAATACTTATTTACTTATTTATTATTATTAATTAATAACAACTAGCTGCTTATTTTTAATAAGAGCCCAGTAAAGCCTAAAGTTTAAGGGCCAAATAAAATAAAATAAGTAGTTGAGCTTCAAAATTATTCATGTCATTGTAAATTGAAAAAATGTATTTATTTTATTATTATTAATAAAGGTTATTCTATTCTATTCTATTCAAACATAATTAAAGGGTGCAGTATTTATCAGCTTCTGCACTTTATTACACTAACCAACAGATTAGCCAAATTTCCACCAGAAGAGGATGACTAATTAGTCAAAACCTATATCATATACTTTAATCCAGACATTAGGGCAATGGGCCAACTGATGGGATGTGGCTCTGCCTCCTAAAGGGCCCATCTGAATAAAAGAAAAAAAAAAAGAAAAAATTTAACCTTGGTTTTGCTTCCACCCAAATTGTTCATTCTGATGAAGGTTAAGCTTGTCACTCCACCTTAGACCTACAGTTTAATGTGAAATCTGAACCATGATCCACCATGGGCAGTTAGAAACTAAGCTACTCATTTATCTATCAACCAATTTTTGTGTGGAAGGATAAACAGCTGGGTTTTGCTGTGCACCACCAGGTCTCAATCCTGGGGGGAATGGATTCGTAGTCAGTGATGCTAACCACTACACCACCGAGTGTATTTGAAAATGTGATTTGGTATCCAGTATAAAGGGGGGTGGGAGGGGACTACAAAAAGGAAACATATTTAACAGAAGTTGTGACTGTTCCCAACTTTTGAGAAAGATGGATCATATTAATGTCAAAATGTATACAATTTCGTTTTCCATTTCTCCTCCTCCTCATTTTCCCCACAATTTGATAGGACCCATTTCTTTTAATTATATAACACTTGATATAAACCAAACTGAATTTTGAGGTCAATCTTTATCAAACTGCTGAAATTTGAAAAATGAAAAACAAAATGCTTTTGAACCATTTCTGGACAATCAGGGTCCAATACAGACCCATGATAGTACACTCAAACCCCATTAATTTGACACTTTTGGGGCTATACCCTTGTCAAATAATCTGGAAGGTACAAATTAACCACAACCACAGTACAAAATTAGTTAGATATTTTAAACTTTTGTACAAAGTATCAAAGTATTTGTATACAAAATTTGTTGGGTATTTTAACATTTTATAGGAATGTGTGGTATATTTCTTAAATCTACTGTCCAGTAGCTAAACTGTACTGTATAAATTAATAAGTTTTTAAACTATTTCTTCATAATATTAATAGTGTACAGTTTTATTAGTGTAATACTGTAAAGTACGTACATTAATGTTTAGTTTGGTTATTGGTCTTACAATGCATCATAAGACCAATAACTACAATCTACAAATCCATGCCTTATTTACCACATTCTTTGCAATTTTCAGTGGTTTTGCATAAAATCTTTTTTTTATAGAAAATTTATGGTACCCTTTTTCTAGCATCATCCTAGAATATTTGATACTTCCCTAGGACTCTTGATTGCTAAAATATATTCCATTTAGAAATTCTTACCTAGCAGGAGAAAAAATACTAATTGGCAACCTCAGTAAGTCCCCCCCCCCCCCCCCCCCCCCCACACACACACTGCATGTAACAACATAAAGGCAACGTGGGTACAATTCATACAACTATTGGATTATTCATACATTGGTATGAAAAAGTTTGAAATTCCTCAGATATTTCAAAGGGTTGAAGAAATGTATAAATTAACCCGAAGCACAAAATAACAGTGCAAATTATCAGGGTTTGAGTGTACATCTTTTTTTTTTTTACATTTTTAAATAAATCAGGTGGGGAAAAGCATTTAATAACTTAACGTATCCTTATCAAACCTAACAGCTAGTGTGACAATCATCATCACATCCTAAAATGTCTTCCATTTTTAAGTGTGATGAACCTGACCAGTGACCAAGTATTATAAAAAGCCTGAATCAAATCATAACCAGAGAACACTTTTGGAAAAATGTTTGCCTCCTGACACTTTCCAAAAAGTGTAAAACGTTAGTAATTGGTAATACTCTGTTTTTCTTTGACAATTTATTCCTTCTGGCAACAGTAACAAAATCTCAAAAACAAAACTTGACCATTATTGACTCCTAATTGTTTTATGTTTATTAGTAATTCTTTGTAGGAAAACTTTATTTTCAAAAGTGTACTTTACTTTCCCTATCTTGAATTTCAGGATGATATTTTAGTAAGAATGAATCTTATACAGTATATTGGCAATTTGGTTATGGTGATGTTTTATTCAGAAAAAGTTGAAAAATATTATCATGAGTAATGCCATCCATGGCCAATAGGCTTAAGTCAAATTTTAAATCTTTAGTTACGTATAATGTTTGCTTTTGAGATGATTTTAAAGAATATTTTCAAACGAGTCTTCCAAAATTGAAAAATAAGTCATTGCAAGGAACAAATACAGTACCACACTGCGTTTACCTCAGAAGACAAATGGAATAACCTCAACAAAAAACATGAAGGTTTTGAACATCAAAATAGCGCACCATATATTGCTCATTTCACTTATGGTAAATGCATCTTCCATCCAAGCGGGAATTAAATTTTTTTAAGAGCCTAATAAAATGAAGATTAGACGCACAACCCCATAAATTTATGCCTTCTGACTTCAATAAAAAGGTTCATCCTCTGACACAACAAACAATATTAGGACGCAGTCTCTAACTAATGAGGCTTACGTTTTTCCAATTGTAAGGAATAATCTTTGGCCCTCAACTGTTCCTCCAGACTGCATTGCTTGCAATAGTTTTGACTTCTCTTCTATGCTTCTCTTCACTCTATTGCTAAGCTGAAATGAAAAATATGAATCTCAAACATGTTTGAAAACCTTAGAATACATTAGGTAAAGAAATTATAAGGGAGGCACATACAATGCAGCACTGTATTTTAACAGCAACTAGGACTGTATTAATTTTAATTTTTATAGTACAGTTTCTTAAATTAACTAAAACACAAAGTACTTTGTCCTAGTCCATGCGAGTACAGACCTTCGCATCTTGAAGGTAAGGCAGCCAATTAACTCAGGGTTCAAAGGAAAGCAAAGTTACATTAACAATTTGAGAGCCAGAATATGTTACCCAAACTAAAAGTTTCTAAAGGGGGGGAGGAGAGTTATAATCCCACTCTTAGATTGTAAGCCCTGATGGTGAAGTGGCCATGTTTTCTATAATGCTGAAATATCTGTGAAGAATTACAAATTTTTGTTTTCACAGTTATTTCTAAATGCCACCATGATAGAGCTAATGACTACAAATGGGTTTTGTAATGCGCAATTCATATAGATTCCAACATACAGTTTATTTAATAACAAGAATACCCCAGAAAATTCTAAATAATATTTCAAGGCAATCAGGCTAAGTTAAAAAGAGATCACAGCTACCAATGCCTATATAAATAGCTACCAAAACCTATTTATGATTGAAACTAATGTTACAAGATTGCTAAGTCACATATATATAATTTTGAAATTTTTTTTAAACACTGAAATGTCTCAATAAATAAATGGGTAAACAAACTTACTATGGTACAATCTGATACATTTAAAAACTACCAATTAATGATTAAGTTTGTGATAATTTCCAGAGATTTCTTTGCGAGCCTCAGAGCTTAGATAAGTTACAAGATTGCTGTCTTTCTTCAGTAACCTTTTGTTTGGTTTGGTTTTGCTTCCACCCAAATTGTTCATTCTGATGAAGGTCAAGCTTTTCACTCCACCTTAGACCTACAGTTTAATGTGGAATCCTGACCACGCCCCACCAGTAGCCCAGTGACTTAACCACTAGACTACCCAGGGTAACCATTTATCTACCAACCAATTTCTTTATTGTGTGGAAGGATGAACAGCTGGGTTTTGCTGCACACCACCCGCCATCACTGTGTCTCAATGTGAGGGCTGATAGATTCATAGTCAGCAATGCTAACCACTACACCACCAAGGCACAGTAGTAGATCTTTAGAAATAGTTAAAACTAGAGTGAAACCAAACATACCTTTGTTAGATTAAGTGAAGGCAACGGAGGCAGAGGCGATGCGGGTGCTTCTCTGATGACTTTGACTTGTGAAGCAAAATTTAAATTGACAACGAGAATGTCACATGATGATGGTTTTCCAGATGATGATGATGTTTCTGAATACTTGGTTAAGGTTTCAAATTGAACATAACTCTGAACAATGGATAATATTTTACGCAGTTTATGTCATATAAAATGAACCACAGATTCTTTGAACCAGTCCAGAAACAGCCAACCTCAGATTTACTACTACTAAATTATGCTCCACTATTTTTCATATAACCATGAAGTACAGAAAATGTGTAAATATGAAATATGTTTACTGAATTCAGATACAATAGTGAATAGCAATACAACTCAGAATAATAAGCCCCACCTCAGACCTAATGTCTAACATGGTTCCAATTCAATCCACAAACTTGCCAAGGAAGACCTAAAACATCTTAGTTACGTACTGACATTGTTTTGGAACCACCCATTTCTGCCCTGAATTAGTGATCATTTATATCAAATGTATGGACCTAACTACTAGACTTTATATTTAAAAACTAGGTCCTACCTTTAGTGAGAACTCATTCTATAAAGCATCAAAAGATATAGCAACATCAAATTAGAAAAATAGGCCCATCCCTTCTAAGAAACTGAGAAATACCATACAAGTGTCTAAATGAAAGAGAACCATTTTATCTATGAGTATGTCCTATGAGGGCAGTGTAGGACATATCTACACAAAAGAAAAACACGTCTGTACAGTATTTTAGTAAATATGAACAAAAAGATTAATATGAAAAGTTAAAAGTTTAAAAATTACTTGACTTAACATACACAGCAACCCCTCAATATGTACAAAGGATGTGTGTATGAGAAATTTGTAGCTACATATTAAATACACTCGAACCTCACTAATTCAACAACTGTGAATTCAAACAATTTTGGCAAGGGCAAATTACAGAAAAAATTGAAACAGTTCTTGGGTCAAATGTTGAATTACAGCAGTTTTGTTTGAATTATTTTTCCTCATGTGGTGCAATCAGTCAGCAAGTAGGAACATGGAGTTTCTCTTTGTGTAGGCCTTCGAAGGTGCCAATTCCTACATTTTTAGCATTTGTTTCATACTGTATACTTACCTGCTACCAATACATATTTAGTGTATATTTTGTTAATTTTAACTGCTTCAGTTCTAGTGATTTTTCATTACAGTCTAGCCAATACCATAAACCAGGTGATTACGGACATTTTGAACTTTCTTCCGTGTCACACGCAAACATTCCAGTGGAATTTGTGACTATTTCTATAAAGTATCTTGGTCTGTACTATCACATGTCATAGACAATCTTCATTTAGCCTTCCATTACACAGTTATTGCCAAAAAAATTGGTGTCCAGAATCACCATGGATTTGGGGTGATTACAGATGCTTTTCTCTGTAGCAATACTGCATTGTCCATGTGTCCAAAAACTCTCTACATTGGAGGGTGATTGCGGCCAATGAAAGTCTCCTTCTAAATAAGTTAAAAAAATTTATTGAATAAAGCTTTTTCCACAAAAAAAAAGCCACGAAACTGTCACTCGCAGGAGTCCCCAAGAACATCAACCTGAAAAGAGGAATTCCTGTAAAAAACCACAATGATTGAAGTTAAGGGCAAAATTGGAAGCGAATAATACAAGTGCATGTATTTGGTAGGCAAGTTACCTCATTGAAGAACTTCTATGGCAGCCAGAACCACAAAGGAGCAGCCCATCCCTCACACATGTCCACAGACCCTGAAAGACAGAGGAAGAATTTCAGTCATTAAACATAAACTTCAAATGGGATTTTGAATAGGATGTACGTCCATGCCACATGTCTCACCAAGCCAAGCTGGCCTTGGAGTAATTCCTCCGCAGCACAGCACCTGTAATCCTGGTGTATGTTCATGGCATTTGGAGACTAAGTGAATGAATGAATGAATGAATGAATTAAGAAATGGCTGGAAAAGAAAATAAATATTTAGTCATGCATTTTTTATAAATAATTAGAAGATAAACAGGTTAATTACATGTTTTATAGGTATGGGGTGATTATGGACACCTCACCCGGATCAGACGCAAATGTACTTTGATGACTGTAACCCCAAAATGAAAAATCCTATCAACACCACATCTTTTGCATAACTAATTCAGATAATGGGACTATCATTTGGGGTGGTACAAATCCCCAGATTTTCATTGTCCATTTTGTGAGAGGGGCCATACATTTCAGTAAAAAAAAAATGTGCACTTTCAGAATATGCCTTCCCAAGCACCCTGTAGAATGTCTTGAAGGGTGGAATAAAAATTGTCATTTGCCATGTGACCAGCTTTTCATAAGCTTTCCAGTGCTACAAAAAGAATGAAAAAATTAATTACAATCCACAGCACAGCACCATAAAGTGTAATGGGTCAAAAATGTCCGGAATCACCCCAGTTTACAGTACTAAATGTACCTAATTTTTAAAGATGATTGCAAATGTAATGAATAATAACCTGGAGAACTGCATGACACTCAGACATCCCATGATGTCATGGGGAAGGTGGCATGCATAGGCTGATATGCAAAATTAAATTTGGTTTCATACATAAATACCATTCGTGTTAGCATAACTCCACATACACCAGTTGTATGTTGTGTGAAAAAAGTAATGTTTCATATATATTTACTAGCATATATATATTTACTTTATTTAATAATTTGTAATATCATTTTTGGTCCCTACCACTTTTGTACAGATGTTGTATGAAAATGGTTCAAATTATCTGCTGGACATCAAACAAAAAAATGCACTAATTAATCTGAACAACTGTTCAAATTCCAGGACAAATTTTGAACACTGCATAATTCAATGAGGGTAGAGCCCTGAAGATGTTGAATTAGCAAGGTTTGAGTGTACTGTAATACATGGTGTCAATAGGAATACATACGAGTAACCTATGGTTTCATGACTTTCATGAGATTGTACAAATCATAATCTTTACATAATACATGTACATAAACCTGTAGCAAATAGAATTATAAATAAATAAATAAATAAGATAAGCATGGAGTGTATAATATAAACAAACAGACATGCCTGGAGAAGAATGTATTATTAAAGAAGAACATACGTACTAAATATGGATCGTAATTTAAAGATGTCTCAATGCAGAAGTTGGTTAAAATTAACAACAGTCATCTTTAAAATATATCATACTTATTTAAAAAGTAAAGAACATGGAGAAGTTGAAATAAGACTGGAGGATGGTGGCTATGATAAACATTATTTTCAATAATCAACAAGAGGAGGGAGATGCTCTCAAAAGTGATGACTGTTGTTCTTTAGGTTAGTATACAATGGATGTACAAATTGTACAGTATGTACTTTGGTACAAGACTGTACAGCCTTAAATTTCATATAGGTTGGGAATGATTTTAGTCTGTTTAGGAGTGTGTGTGTGTGTGTGTGTGTGTGTGTGTGTGTGTGTGTGTGTCTCACAATTTATTATTTTTTAATTTTCTTAATTTTTTTCATACATTAACAAATTTGTACATATCAAGGGATTGCTGTATATATTAATTTAAACAGATTCCAGTCTAGGGCTACATATACCCACATTAGGCACACACTATGTTAGGTAAGCTAGTTAGTAATTTTCCACCAACTTTCAGCAAACAAGGATCATGGGTATTGCCAGACTGCAAAATCTGCAAATTTCTCATATGACACTCTTTTTAGCAACACACTAACTTTCCAAACTGTAAAAGGCTTGCACAATATATCAAAGTTTCACAATAATGCACTTTAGAAAGAGAATTCTCATGTTAATTTCAATCAAAACTTAATTTTGGTTTAAATTTTTGTCCTACATGTCAAGCCCAAGTAATTTCAGTTAAAACTCTCACCTGATGTATTATTGGGCACAATTAATTTGAGTTAAAATTTGTGCCCAACACATTGGGCATAAATAAGTGTTGTGGAAAACCCCTCATGTCATGTCACTGAAAAATCTGACCAATTCTGGAGTCTGGGTATTACCAAAGAGTAGGTGGTCATGAAACTACATATTTATCAAAACAACAGTTTCAATATCAAAATTCAATTCTTGCCAACAGATTTTTAAGGTAAAACTTACAATCTTATCCTACACAGAATTTAAATTTCTGTACTCAGTAGACCCTACTCCCAATTTTACAGGTTCAGGCCTTATCTAGAAAAGCTCAAAATGCAACAACCCAACCAGACAGTGTTCAGAGACATGACATGACATTACATTTCATTTGGAAAACATAAAGCTACCTGGGCCTATCAAGGTTATCCAAGTCATAAGCAATATTTTACAATAAAATTTTTCAAAATAACAATCTCAAGTTCGCAAATTAACATAAAACTGCTTACAGAGCTACCAAAGTAGCCTACATAACTTAAGTTAAAAATATACACAACTTACACAATTTATAAATGCTTTTTTTATTCATGAAAGAATCTAACTTTTTCTTAAAACTAACTCAGGAGCTACTATTTACCACATCATATGGCAAATCATTCCAAAAATCTACTAAGTACTCTATGACTAAAAAAGTACTCTCATATATTGTCTACGAGTCTGTTATCTAAATTTCCTAAGCCCTCGAGTTCTTCCATCAGTTTCTAGTAAGAAAAAGTTACTTAGCTGCATCTAAATTGTCTAAACCTGAAAACACTTCAAACATCTATATAATATCTCCCCCCCAAATAATGCCTCTCAAAACAGAACATACTAGCTGTCCAGTTCCTTTAATTTTTCCCTGTATTCCAATCTTCTTAGGTTAGGGATAAGCTTCATTGCCTTATGTTGCACGCCTTCAAGCGTATCAATATCGTGTCTATGGTGAGAGGACTGGGCTTGAATGCAGTATTCTAAGTAAAGCCTAACATAAGAATTATACAATTTACGGATGACTTTCTTAAACTAACATTTCTCTTAATCCCCGATATTTTATTTGCCTTATTTCTAGCCTCTAAGCACTGCTAAGGAAATTTTATATCGGAACTACTGATAACTATAATGCCAAGATCATTTTCCTATCTAACATCCTCTAACCAGTTTTCTTGCATCTCATAAATGAAGTTTTCATTATTTCCACCAAAATGGAGGACTTTGCATTTTTGAACATTGAATTCCATCTGCCATTTACTAGCCCAGGGAACTAATCTAATAAGATCTTTTTGTAGTTTATAAGAATTTTCTATATTTGTAAGTGAGGTAACTACTTTTGTATCATCTTCAAATTTAGAAACTTCACTACCTACTCCCTTCTCTAAACCATTGAGATATAAAGAGTAATGGACCTAACACTGAATCCAATGGTAGCTACCCTACTTCTCACTTTCTGCCACCCAGATTCACAACCATTTACGATTACAGTTAACTGTGTGTTATCTGGCATCCACAGGACTGAGGCCATGCCAGTTAATCAAATATGTTGGATACTTAAGAGGTATAGAAGAAAAATACCAAAAAATAAAAAAAAATATTGAAACTTCAAAAAAAACAGCTTTTGGAGCCTCCATGATGACAGAGAGGGCATAAATATAATAAAAAATAGTCCAAACAAGCAGCAAATACAACACAATACTCCTGCAAATGGCAGCTCAGAAGGGACTGCCAGTAGTGCCCGATGCTGGGTGGTGGTGGCTTGGAAAACTGTTGGAGACATGCCAGCTAGGTGCCAGTTACTGCGGGGAAAATTGCCAGTTATTCCAGAGGTGACTCGTAATGGGTGTTTTTCAATTTTGCCAGTTTCTCAAGAGTTCCAGTTAACACAGAGTATCCTGTACTCTGTTCTCTGTCTTCTAACCATTTTATAACTGACCCCAATATCCCACGAGTTTTTAATTAATATAGAAGTCTCCTATGTGGAACTTTGTCAAATGCCTTATTAAAATCCAAATAAAAAACATAATCATTTTCATTATCTACATGATCAGTTACAAACTTTAAAAAGTCTATGAGATTAGACAAACAAGACCTCCCTGATCTAAATCCATGTTGTGAACTTGAAATAAGATTAAAATTTTCCAAATACAGTATCTTGAATATTCTTCTTTATAATTCTTTCTAGTATCTTTCCTACCAATGATGTTAAACTAACAGGCCTATAATTCCCTACCTCCTTTTCAGTACCCTTTTTCTAAATCAGGTCCAGCAGCTTTATTTGACTTCACTGTATGAATCACTAGCCTAACATCACCCTTCCTTATATGAATCTTATCAAGAAAGCCTAGATTTACAGAATCTGAAGAATAAAAATCAGGTATTCAAATTTTCTCCAGTAAAAACAGTTAAAATAATCATTAAAAATTCTGACAATATTCTGATCATTTTCAAATATCCTTTCATCATGTTCTATTAGACCAATCCTATCATGCTTTTTATTGTTATATTTATAAAAACTAAAAGAAATTCTTTGGATCTTTATTGCTATTTCTAGCTAGATTTATTTCACTAGGTCTTTTGCTCTTCCTTAACAAAATGTATTTCTTAACTGCCTATAATTATCCAAGTTTACAAGTCTATCAGCTATAACTTTTAAATTCCCTGAATGCTCTTTTCTTATCTTTAATCATTTACCATAGCTATTTCCTTATTCCACCACAAAGGTTTCCTAATGTTGTTATTCCTAACAGTTCTGAAAAGAATACATCTACATTGTATATCCTCTAAAATTTCTTTGAATCCAGACCACCATCTCAATAGCATTTTTAATGGCAAATTCATTATTACACTTTACTGAGCCTAACAACTACCTAAATTTACAATAGTCACTCTTTGAGAAGCAAGGAATTAAATGGTCACTATCAGACATGGGGCCAAGGCCTTCAGAAAGGCCAACTTTTTTCAAAAAGTCTTTAGGCAGAGGCTGAGGCCTTAAATCCTTAGCACTATTATTGCAAGACATATTGTGTTATGTACATGTTGAGGGGAAAGCCTACCATATTTTATGTATTTGAAATTGATATTACACCTTGGGGCATCTTTCTTCAAACAATTAAAGAGTTAAATAAATAGCATAAATTTCTTTTCATGTGAAAATGTTGAGATAGTGTGGTTAACACCCCAAGTTGGTGGGAACTCCACTATTGGGAAGGATTCCTGAGAGCTCCCAAACCCCTCAGTAGGGCCTGGGAGGTTTCAGTAATCCCTATTGGGCCAGAGCTTTCTTAGAAAGCCAGGCCTTCAGAGTTACTAAAAATGTTTTTCTTCTCTTTTTAATCGATTATAACATGTGAATTTCTATCAGTATAGAGAATAATCAGAACTTTGAGGCAATCATATACCCATTTCAAGAGATGGGAAAGCATCTCACTTCTCCTTGATGGTGTGGTAGGTGATCCTACAGTCTTGTTTTTACCATTGATGTTTTGTATTGCTTAACCATTAGCTATAAGAACCATGTCTCACATATTTGGATCACTTAAAATTATCATGTAAATATTATAATCATTTTTGAATGCCTGATTTCCTTTATGAAGACCTTGTTGAAAAACCTAACTTCAGTTATCAATATGCATTACAATGGATTTTGAGCTTTCTCAGGCTGTGAACTAAATTGTACCTTTAACTACCTTATGAGCAACATATTAATGCAAATACATATCCCAAAATTTCAGAACCTTAATTATCATTGTTAATTTTGCTCCCTTTTCTGGCATCATTGCACTCATGGATTCCTGTGGGTTCACTGATGGCAGTGCTGGGGGATAATCTCTAAATGTTTGTTGGTTTTTTCTCTTTATCAGGGATTTGTTTTTGGTGGGGACATTTGCTTATTGAAGTGAATTTGGACAAAGCTTTTTCTTCCCCAATACCTGCACAAATGCTGAAGCCAGTATTCACATATTTTTTTTGTTATAAACATTGCTTTTGTTGGCACTGATTGAGCCAAGAATACCTTTAATGATTGTGATATGAAGGATAGTGTGTGTGGAGTTTAAAATGACACATCTGGGACTTATCAAGTCTATACAATTTGGGTAAACACTCATTGACGTTGCTCTAGTGACTAATATTCTTTGTTTTTTGTATTAGTTATGTAAGTTCCCTTTTTTTTCCCTGTAAGTCTTGTCTCCTTTGTGTGGTAATGGGCTGGTGATGGCCAATAATTTAATGGCTTTATTTTATGTTGGCATTTTTGTGTGGTATGGGACTAATGTCATTTGTTTCTTTTGGTTTGTAGTAATATTTTTTTTTGCCCAAGTGCTTAGTTGGTTCTGAATGCACATTGATGTATGATCAATAAAACTGCTCATATTTTCTTTAGTTACCTGTAAAAATTTGCCTGCTGATGCAATTAACCTTGTAAGTGTTATTTCTGTCTTTCCTTATTAAATTGGACCAAGGAGGATGCACTTTTTTAAATCCTCCCACCATAAGCAAAGGAGTAAGTCTTTAAAGGAGGCAGACTGGCTATGCCCCAGAGATCTTAAAGGTGAGAACTCAGTTTCACATTAATAGGAGCTCCGCCCATCTGACAATCTCAACCACACTAAAATTGGGAACTTGCTCACCCTGATTTCTCTCATTCTTAGCAGTACAGGTGGTGCTGAAGTCAAAGGATTTTTTTTTTTTTTGAGTACTCAATTGAAGGCCCTCTGGGTGGTTCTTACTGGCAGCTCAATCTCACATCTCAGCAACCAGCAGCAGCTGCCATGACCCCACTAATAGAGTATCCAATAGGTGAGTAATGCAAACACATTCTGACAAGAAACACTTGCCAGCATCACATCCACATTTCAACATATGATATGACAGCATCCATAATGCCCTAATTACTAACCTAACAAAGCTTAATGTAACTTAAATTAGCATATTACCAAATTAGGTATATATAATACTTCAGCATCAGAAATTATTTATACGTTTTAGTATTGGAAATTATAACTATTATAATTATTATTATTAAAAGTATTAAAACAATACTACAACTGATAAATGTCATTAATGGATATAATCAAATGTGCAAATTAGTTTTATATTTATTTCTCCATAAGAATTCGTGAATATAGCTGGGAAATAAGCCACATGATGTACCATGTTGATGACATAGCTGCTTCTTTGCCCAGTTAGGTCACTGTACAGTGAGTGTACACCCTTGATAATTGGTTAGTTTAAGTCATGATATTTACGAAAATATTACAACTTAACCTAACCAATTGTCAAGGCATACAGTTGACTTAACTGGGCAGAGAAGAAGCTACATCATCAACATGGAGCATTTATCAGTTGTAATATTTTAATACTTTTAATAAAGTTATATTCAGGCTTACATATTTTTTATCAATATTAAACATATAAATAATTTCTGATGCTAACGTGTACATATATCCCAAATTGTTATGGACTATCTCTGAACACTGTCAAGATTGTAAAGTTTTGTCACTTGTAAATAAATGTACTATTATTCCATTAATATGCAGTAAATTACATGACCCAAGATACTAGTCAAATTGGTATTTATGTATTATCAGGACTACCAAACTCTTTATTTTGTATTTTTGCCCTCGTCATTTTCGTTTAAACTAATGAAAATATCACAACTTAACCTAACCAATCATCAAGGTGTTTAGGCTATTTTGATTATGCCTGTTATGGTCAAATAGGCCCCTATTTGGAGGGCGAGGAAGATTTTGACACGTACACAGATAGAGTAGAGTTGTTTTTTGCAGCGAATTCTATACCAGATGATAAAAGGGTACCATCTTTTTTAACTCTAATAGACCCTAAAACTTATAGTCTAGTTAAAGATCTTGTAGCTCCTAAGAGTACAGCAGAGTGTAGCTATACAGATTTAGTTACAGTTCTAAAAGATCACTATAAGCCTCAAGTGGTAGTGATTTTTGAGAGATTTCAGTTCTATTCTCAAAATCAGGCGGTGAATCAATTGCTGACTTTGTAGCTAGCCTAAGGAAACTGGCTAGTACTTGTGAGTTTGGCCCAAACCTAACAGAAATGCTATGGGATAGATTTGTCATGGGTTTGAGAGAGGAGGCCACTCAGCAAGAACTATTGACAATTAAAAACCTAACTTTTGATGCTGCAGTAGTACTAGCCACAACTAGGGAAGCTGCTACTAAGGATGCAAAGGCATTTGGTGATGTGAATTTAATCAGGCCTAAATAGTAGGTCTACAGGAACTAAGGCTAAGGATAATCCAAAGAAACTTTCTAAAAGTAGATAGTTCAAAAAATTGGCCTAAGCAAAGTGCTAAACCTAAAAAACCTTGTACTGGCTATGGCAAACAGCATTGGAAGGTATCCTGCCCTTTCAAGGAGGCAGTATGTTATAAATGTAACAAGGTTGGACATATAGCAAAGGTTTGTTTTTCTAAAATGCATAAACCTCCTTTATCAGCCAACAGTCTAAAGCAGTCACAGATAGGCTCTGAATATATTTTCAGTCAGGATGGCACTACAAATGCTGGTCCTTATATTATAGATGCTACTATAAATAAAGTCAAACTTCCAATGGAACTGGATACAGGTGCAGCTAGAACTATAATTTCTAAGGATTATTTTGTAGAAAAATTCCAAAACTCCATACCACTATATCATTCTAAGGCTACTCTGAGAAAATATGGAAATGTTGAGATGCCAATAGTAGGAGAGGCTAAAGTTCAAGTTACAATAAATGATACAAAGTATCACAAACAGTTAACATTTTTAGTGATTGATGAACCAGGTCCTACTCTTCGAGGTAGAGATTGGATTCATGCTCTAAGCTTACCTATTCATAACATTGTAGTTGATCATCAATCAATAAATTGTTCTGTAATACCTAATAATATCTCAATTCTTTTAAAGGAATTTCCAAAATTATTTGGGCCTACTCAAAGATCATAAAGTGTCTATTGAATTGGATAATGAAGTCAGCCCTAAATTTTGTAAAGTTAGGCCATCCATTGCCTTGTGTTCGAAGAGAAAAGGTAGAAGGGGCATTCCAGGAGAGATCACCTGATGCATGTCACCACTCCGACTCGGATTTTGATGAAAATTGACATATGGGGTTCTTCCAGGTGCTGATTTCACTGGTTCAAATAAAAAAGTTCTATGACCCATAGTTTTTGAGATATAGGCCCCCAAAATCTTGGGGGCCAAACTTTACCACCTAAATTTAATGGACAATAACTCCCAAACAACTTACCATAGACCTATAAAACTATACATTTTTAGAATCAGCATGAAGAGATCTATTAAATGATACCACATTCAAATGCGTAGAATAATAATAAAAATCCCCCCTTTTTTTTTTTACCCCCCCCCACCCCTAGGCAGTGAAATCCAAAAAAAAAATGTTCATTTATTAAACTTCCATTAATTGTTAAAAGATACAAACAATAAAAGATGTCAGTATCAAGTTGCAAGATATTTTAAAAATTATTGAAAAAATATGTACAATGTGAAATTTTGACATTTTTACGCCTGCAGACTAAAATAGATTCATATTGAATATGCATTGTTCCTGGCTTTAAAGTTGGTGTGCTTAATAAACCTAAAATTTTATCTCTTGATATGTGGCATGTATCTCTAATTTGTGGAAAGTAATAGTAAACACTATATCCTGATGGGTGCAAAAAGCTAACCTCAAAGTCATCAAATTCCTCATTATAGGAATGTACAAATCCCAACCATTTCTGATTATTGTCAGTACAAACTATGTACTCTCCTATTTTTGGATTAACTTCAACATTATCTTCACCCAGAAAAGCTTTGCTTATAATCCTCATCTCACCAAAAGATAATTCAAATGTTTTTATGTTATTTGCATTAATAGGTACAAATCTGTGGAATTTTTGTGTTCCTGTTAGCCGCATACTTTTTTCATATCTGTCGCTTAAAAATTTTTCCATAGCTTCAATTTCTTCAGAATTTATTAAAAAAAAACTTATGCCATTACTTATATTGTTTGAACAAAATTCAAACATGTCTTCTGGTGTTAATATTTCATTTGCGAATGTTCTCTGCATACTCGCTCTGGCTACAGATCTTTTCACTGTACCCCCAATCCCATCACAAGCGCTCTTACCATGGCTTGTGGCAAAGAAATGCCACTCACATTCCAGCCCAAAATCTTCATGTTTAGAAATGTTAACAAAGTTGAAATGATTTTTATATTGTCCTGCACATCCATCAGTAAAATAATGTAATTTTTTTATATGAAGGTGAGATTTTCTAATAATAGGTACGAGTGTATTTAAAAAAGCGTAAACCATTGTAGTGTTATGTTTTGTATTTGGAGATAAAAAACAATAACTTGAGTGTTTTGTTTCATTACTTTCTGGTTCCTTATAATATAACACAAAGGGATGCACTGTGCATTGGGTATTTTCCCAATGAAAACCTTGGGCTGCATCCTGTACTACAAATGAGTAGTTTTCTGAAAAGTCACCAAGAACTACAGCTGTATGGCTATTTACGTAAATTATTCTTCAAGTTTTTTAGAAATGCACTCTGATTCTTTGCTATAAAGTGATGATGTGTCAATTTGACAATTTTTGTGCTTAATGAATTTATAAAATCATCTACAGATTCTGTTTTTTCAACCATATTGCATCAATCTGTAGTAACCCATTGTTTATATTTTATTTCCTCACATTCAGGATCATTAACACTTTGAAAAGAGAGCAAAAAATTCTTAATACCTTGTTCTTTTGGACAGAGATTACATATTTGCATCATGCAATTCCTGTTGTTGTTATCACACACTGCTTTCTCCATAAGAGTTGTGTATTCCAACCCTTTGACACCCAAAGCCGAGAATTGTACGGTATTTTGGCATTCTGGTGGTATGTACATACACACACAGAATGGGTACCAGCAGCTCCGCTAAAACACACTGTCTGGGGTGAAGGCTGGCAAAACTAGAGAAGCCAATTTGGGGACTATCTGGATTATTTTTATAGACTAGACTAAAAGCTTCTTTCAGATTCATTAACACCAGTCTTTTCTGCACAGATTCTTCATACGCACTTTCATTTCTGATACTCAGGCAGTCTTTTGTACCTGGACACAAATGACTATTTTCATCTGATTCGAAAAATTTCTGAACAGAATCTTTAGTACCTTTAGTTATTACTTTTCCTTTTGACATGGGTTCAATTTCAGGAATAATTCGGTCTTTGTTTTATATTTCTGCTTTTCTTAACTAAATATTCAGTTGTCGGAAATAGATTTATAGTTTTTGATATGGTAAATGGAGATAATGTCAATATTTTGAGTTTCCCTCTCATAACTGTCAGTAGAATGGAAAGCTTCAACCAGTTCATTCATGAGATGAATCATTGACCTGAAACAAATTCATGAATGTATAATAGCTATAAACAAAACATTACATGTGCATATTAAATTTTTTGGATTATAATATTGATTTCAAGTGTAACAAAATGAGCATTCTTTGAGATAGTCAAATTAAACCAAAAATTATTTTGTGACCAAATGAATTCCAAGTGATTTAATGGGCCCATTGATCTCCCAATCTTTAGGGAGTTGTGCTTCTAGTTTCTATTATCAAAGATGAATACTACATTTTGTTTTTATGCTTCAGTTTTAGTTTAGGTATATTCCTACTTAATAATAGCGTATCATTTTAAAATTCATACCTTTGAGTTTCATGATCCAACTTTGTAGCTTTTGATGGGCTTGGGATCTCAATTTCTAAACTTGTTTCTAGCTTTCATTTTAAAGAACGTGCTTTTTCTATTGTTTGAATAGTTTTTGCTTCTTTTCTTGAGGAACCCAAACCATCTGAAATTTTTTAATTAATAAATATTTGACTCCATTTGATATACGGTATATGGACAATAATAATTAATATGTCAACATATTAATTTCATAAGTTTAATAAATTTAATGTCAACATATTAATTTCATTAAGTTTCTCAGCATCTGCTGAAAAACTGTCTTGAAAGTAAATGCATTATAAATAAATATAAATAAAAAAATTATAAATATAAAAAGTACCTACCATTAAATACTTACGCTTCTTCACTGGAGTCACAGCAAGACTTTCTAGAACTTGAGAAACCTCTTCTTTGGCATTACTTGATATACTTGGATCATATTCATCGCTTTCTGAAATAACATTCTCAGAGGACTGATTGTGATCAGACTCTTCACTTTGTGATGTTGATAGCAACTCTGGTCTCTGGGTCAATAATTTTCTACAGATGCTACATAGTACAGTATTCCTTTGTAGTTTCCATTTACATCGATCATAAAGTGATTGGCTGATGGTTCTTAGAACCTTGTGTATCTTTTTCTTATGTTTTTGTAAAGGATCATCACAGTATCTAACCATTTTTCATTACTAAAAATACACAATTGTAAGTCTCAAAAATAAGATATGATTTGACTCAAAATAAGCACATCTATAATAAAAATAAGCATAATTAACAAACATTTGAGAGAGACTGCGTGAATATGAGTTATACATAGGATGTAAATATATCATTTGTAGTTCTCTATTTTAGTCTGCGTAAAAATGTCAAAATTTCAATGTACATATTTTTTCAATAATTTTTAAAATATCTTGCAACTTGATATCCACATTTTTTATTGCTTGTATCTTTTAACAATTAATGGAAGTTTAATAAATGAAATATTTTTGGGGGGATTTCACTGTCTAGTGGGGGTGGGGGTCAAAAGAAAAAGGGGGGGATTTTCATTATTGTTCTACACATTTCAATGTGGTATCATTTAATAGATCTCTTGATGATGATTCTAAAAATGTATAGTTTTATAGGTCTACAACAAGATGTTTGGGAGTTATTGCCCATTAAAGTTAGATGGTAAAGCAGGGTCCCCAAGATTTTAGGGGTCCATATATCAAAAACTATGAGTCATAGAACTTTTTTATTTGAACCAGTGAAATCAGCATCAGGAAGAACCCCATATGTCAATTTTCATTAAAATCCAGGTCAGAGTGGTGACAAATTTTTTAATTTTTGGGTGATTTGTCCTGGAATGCCCAAGAACTGGAGCTAAACAGGCTCACTAAGGAAAAGATTATTAAACCTATATCACACTCATTATGGGCAGCACCTATTGTCCCTGTGTTAAAACCTAATAAGAGTTTGTATTTATGGGGACTACAAAGTAACTGCTAATAAGGCTATTCTAATAGATAAATATCCTATTCCTAATCCTACTGATATTTTTGGTAAGTTAGCTGGTAATAAATACTTCTCTAAGCTGGATATGTCACAAGCCTATGCACAGCAGGAGCTTCATGAAAAATCTAAGGATATCACAACTATAAATACTCACAAGGGGCTATTTCGTTATAATAGATTATGTTATGGTATTTCATCAGCTCCTGGCATTTTCCAAAGAACTATTAGTCACATATTAGATGGAAATTCAGATGTGGTATGTTACCTGGATGACGTCCTTATAACTGGAAAAACAGAAGCAGAACATATGTCTAGTGTAAGGACAGTTTTGCAGAAGTTAGCAGCTGCTGGGTTTAACTCTAAATAAGGAAAAATGTATCTGATAACTAATGAAATTCAGCATTTAGGATTTAAGATTGATTCATTAGATTTGCATCCTACTAAGGATAAAGTTGATGCTATTTGTAAGGCTCCTGCACCTACTAATGTCACTCAGCTTCAAGCATATCTAGGCTTGCTTAATTTCTACAGGAAATTTCTACCAAATGCTGCTACTACATTGGAACCACTAAATAAATTACTCAGGAAAGACACTAAATGGAGTTGGGGTAAAGAGGAACAGTCTAGTTTTCAACAGTCAAAGGAGCTCTTACTCAATTCTCGTGTTTTAGTGCATTTTGATCCTAAACTACCTATAGTTGTAACTGCTGATAGCAGCTCATATAGCATTGGAGCAGTACTTGCTCATAATATTAACAGGGAAGAAAGACCTATTTCTTTTGTTTCCCGCACTCTAAACACAGCAGAGAGGAATTATTCACAGGTAGAACGTGAAGCATTAGTTCTAATCTTCGCAGTAAAAAAGTTTCATTTTTACTTATGGGGTCAGCAGTTTACCCGTGTGACTAATCATAAACCATTGTTAGGGTTGTTTGCTCCTAATAAACAAATTCCTATCTTGGCTGCAGAACGAATGCAACATTGGGCTCTCATACTACAAGCCTATTCTTTCAATCTAGTGCACTGGTCAGGTAAGCATTTGGGTAATGCTGATGCTTTAAGCCAGTTACCTTTAGATGCTTCCACTGAATGTGTCCCAATTCCAGCTGAATGGGTTCACTTTGTTGAATTTCTAGGGACCACCAGTTACAGCTATGATTATTGCTCAGTGGACTAAATCTGATCCTATTTTGTCTCATGTCTATCAGATGGTCTCTAGTGGTTGGCCTATGAAGGTGGATGGTTCTTACCAACCTTTCCACCAAAGAAGCACAGAGTTGTCTATTCAGGATGGATGTGTCCTTTGGGGGTCTCGGGTTCTTATCCCAGGCTTGGGCAAGTTTCTTTTGCTTAAAGAACTTCATTCCAATCATATGGGTGCTACTCGCATGAAGGAACTGGCCCGGACTGGATAGTAACATCCTTTCACTTGTGAATTCATGCTCTCAGTGTTTGGGGTTACGTGATATTCCTAAAAGGGTTTTTCTACATCCCTGGGAATGGCCTTCCCATCCATGGAACAGAATTCATATTGATTATGCGGGTCTCATCAATCACCACTATCTTCTCGTCATTGTTGATGCTCATTCTAAATGGGTAGAGGTTCTTCCTACTACATCTAGGTCTTCATCCTCTACTATTCATCTGTTGCATTCTATTTTTGCCAGATTTGGCCTTCCAGTTGTTTTGGTTTCTGATAATGGCCCACATTTTACTAGTTCTGATTTTTCTACATTTTTGTCTTCCAATGGTATTTGTCATGTTCGTACTGCTCCCTACACCCATCTTCAAATGGCTTGGCTGAGAACATGGTCCATTCTGTTAAGTCTGGTTTGCTTCATGCAAAGGGGGAGGGAATTCAGGTTGCTTTGGATCACTTTCTCATGAAATACAAGTTGACACCCCATTCTACAGGGTGGGGCAAAAGTCACTTTCTGATTTGAAATGTCTAATTTTCTAATGATTTTTTTTTTTTTTTAAAGATTTAATTAAAGAATGAGCCCTGAAGTTTTGTTATGAATAAGTACACTCCGCAGCAGCATGCCAATATTGTGGCAATTTATTGGAGAAACAATTCATCAATTATATGGACACAGCGAGAATACTGTCGTGTTTACAACACAAGAACTCCTCCAACAGCACCAGCAATTTGAAGCTTGATTTCTTGATTTATGGCATTGGGAACAACAAGAGACTCAAGGCATTCTGGTAGACCTCAAAGTAGTCACTCCCAAGACTATCAATCAAATAAGGCAGGATGTAGATGACAACCCAGAAACCTCAACACAGACAAGCTACTCATTTAGGGATTGAATGATGGTCCCTGCGGCAAATTTTGACAGAAGATTTGGGTCTTTTTCCTTATAAGATACAGCTGGTGCAACAACTAAAGCTGACAGACCATCAATTACGCCTACAATACAGCCATAATATTCTCAATCTTGCAGAACAAGACAAGGACTTCATATCAAATTTCATGATGAGCAATGAAGCACTTTCATTTGACGGGCTATGTTAATAAACAAAATTGCAGATTCTGGAGTTCCCAAAATCTGCATATTATTCATGAGAGGCCTTTGCACTCACTTCGCATAACTGTTTGGTGTGGAATTACCAGTGCAAAAATAATCAGTCCCTATTTTTTGAGGACAATGAGGGAAATGCTGTAACTGTTAATGGAGAATGATACAGTGATGATCAGAAACTTTTTAAAACCTAAGATGCAGCAGCTGAGTCAGGAAGAACAGGAGAGAATGTTGTTTCAACAGGACGGTGCTATGGCACAAAGGGCATGCCAAACAATTGCCCTTTTAGAGACTTTTTCCAAATCGTCTTTTCACACAATTTGGCACTTTCATTTGGCCACCATGCTCACCCGATTTATCAGCCCCCAGATTTTTTCCTATGTGGTTATCTTAAAGAACATGTCTATGCCAATAAACCAGAAACCATCCAAGAGTTGAAAAACAACATTAGGCAGGAAATAAACAGTGTACCCCTGGAAGTTTTAAATAGAGTAATGGACAGTGTACTAAAAAAGAGCAAGGATTTGCGAATGCAATAATGGCGGGCATCTACAAGATATTATTTTTCATGCATAATGGAGATAAAATTTGGTTCAGTAAAGAATTTAATAACATCTATACTTCTTTATTTTATCCCTTCATTAAAAGTTATGAAAGGAGGAAATCAGAAATTGACTTTTGCCCCACCCTGGGTCATGATTCACAATTACTATACTCTCAGGGTCCCAAGTGGGTACCAGCTAGTTAGAAGGCAGACTGGTCCTGTTTCCTACAGATGTGTAACTGAAGATGGTCAAATTCAGAATCAACATCAGGATCAGATTCTACCTCATTCTATACCTTCTGCTACCCCTACTATTCCTCCTACTCTAGAGCGTACACCTATTCCTACTACTCCAGAGAATACCACTACTATTCCAACCAAAATGGAAACACAACCCTCTCTGTCACCTGTGGCTGAGCCAGAGGAATCGACTGCACTTGGAGTTCATTGTTCTACCAAGGTTAAAAAAGCCCTGGAACGTCTGAACTTGTAGGGGAGGAGTGTGGTGGATTGGTGTGACAAAGTCTGCAGATCGACACACCAAAAAACACCTTAATAATAAAAACTAATATTGATCTGGCAGCACTGGTTTTGATGGATTAGGGTAGATATGCAGCAATGATGTTTTGGGATGATCATTAGTATTGTGATTATTGATGTAGTGTTGATTGTCATTGTATGGTACTATTGTGAACTACTAGCCTATCTAGATATACTGATATAACTATTGACAAACTAATAGACTGACAACTGCTAGACTAACGACTATTACGGGCTATCTAGAATATTATCTAGAACTGTTGTTCTATACTTGAGATGAGTCTATAATAATTATTTTATTGTGTAACTTAATTCTGTTATTGTACTGTATCTGTATATAGTGTGTGAACCATAGCCTTATCTACTAGTCACTACAGTTAATTCATTATATTGGTAATTATGACATGGTCTGAAGCTGAAATAAAAAACATATTTTTCTAATATATTTTGGTATGCTCTGTTCAAATATAACCTTTATTTCCTGTGCAAATGGAAAGCAATACAATTATTTGTACATTACTTCGTAGTTGTATTTCTTCATTTCTGGTCATGTGAATAGCAATATATTAACCAAAAATTATGAAAACTAACTAAACCAAACCTAACGCTAACAAGGGAGTAGAGCCCCCTTGACCCCTGCTAATAACCTAAAGTTCGTTCTTGATATGACTCAGAAATAATGTAAACATTCTTATTTCTTTATATTTGCACAGGAAATGAAGGTTATATTTGAACAAAGCACACCAAAATACACTAGAAAAATATATTTTAAGGAAAGATATAAAGCCTAATAGGTAAACTAACCTTGAATTATTCTGTGGGTGGATAGAGAAAGGACAACTCATACCTTTCACACAACATCATATAAAACTGATCTGCTACATTCAGACTGAAAGACACATGAATGGTACATAAAAAATGATGTCATCACTATTTCCTTGTACAAATAGCACAAAATTATACTTATCAGACCAAAAATGAGTATTTATATATATATTATTAGTATCATAATTTTCACTATTAATATACATTTACATGAAAAATGAGAGAGCAACTGGAGAAAATGCACCTCAGTTTTATCAACTGTAGAAGATGCATCTCTAAATGAGCCAACTGGAGAAAACACATCTCTAAATGACCAAACTGGAGAAAACGCACCTCTAGAACATAACTCAAAAAGGATATTAAAACAAATGAATAAAAAATATATTTATTAAGGGAAAACAGACAATAAAATCATACAGAAACTAAAATCAAAAGGGATATTGTTCTGATATGTGTTTACACAAATTACTAAAAGCATAATTATGAAATCTATCATACCACATAAATTCAGATAAATATGAATTGAGCACGTTTCTACAACATCCATGTATCCTATAGTAACTGTTATTACATTATCATTTATATAATTTAGGTCTTAGGGGTACGGGAGCAGAGCCCCTGTAAAGATCATGCATCACAAATTGATCAGTCCTAATGTCATTTTCGTTTAAACTAACGAAAATATCATGACTTAACCTAACCAATCATCAAGGGCATACAGTAAGTCTTTTTTTAACTATTAATCCCTACCAGGGGCATTGACGTCAGCATTGACGGCCAATTTTCTGAAATTACCCCAACTGGAGAAAGCACACCTCCATTTTTACCAACTGGAAAAAACGCACCTTTCAGTCATTTCAGGTGGGTTTTCTCCAGTTGCTCCAAAATGAGTGACAAATTTGAATAAAGCAACTAAAACTACCTCAAAATCATTTTGATTTACAGGTCCAGCCCATGACATTTAAAATATATTAACCCCTGGTCAGGCTAATTGAATGCCTGGTTAGGTCAACTGTACACCCTTGATGATTGGTTAGGTTAAGTTGTGATATTTTCATTAGTTTAAACAAAAATGACAAAAATGCAAATGACATAGCCTGAAGTTAAAATAAAAAATATATTTTTCTAGTGTATTTTGGTGTGCTCTGTTGAAATATAACGTGCAAATATGGCGAAATATGACTCCGAAATAATGTAAACAAATTCTTATTTCTTTACATGTGCACAGGAAATGAAGGTTATATTTGAACAGAGCACACCAAAATACACTAGAAAAATGTATTTTTGAATTCAACTTCAGGCCATGTCATTTTCTGCATAATGACCTCCTCCTCTAGTGCAATTTAGTGCGTTTTGTTCAAATCTGACCTAGGTTAGGTTTTGGCAATTTTACACAAGAAATGAAGGTCAGATTTGAACAAAACACTAAATTACACTAGAAAAGTATAGATTTGACTAGAATCTTGGGCCTAATTACCCCTTACTCCCTTCCAAATTACAATCAGAAATTAGAAAGTGTGGCAATTATAGAAGAATGAGCAAAAAATCCTTCTGGTAAAACTTGATGCAAAACCCAAAATAAGTTCAGTACACGAATTCACTATTACATAATTTTATCTTTGTCTCAATCTATACAACTATTACAAAGGCCCTTGTGGGCCTACAAAACTTAACCATGCCTAGGCCTACAGAACACTACAAGTTGCATTTTATTTATTAGCCTAAATTCTTTAGAATATACCACCATATAAAAGGATACTTAATAAAATTGTATTGATCTCGGAGTCATACGCTAAAACTTCTCCTTGTAAATCTTCATTGAAACAAGTTTTACAATTTACAATACTTCCAATATTAAAACAATCATTAGACTCAGCCATCTTGCAGTAAGCTGATTACCAGCTGTTAAAAGCTTGTTAGCTTGTTGTTCTTCAGCAATGCTTCTTCTTCTTCTTATCTTTGAGTTTAGCTGGATTTAAGCACACGAGTTTAGGGTTTTTGGGGTTTAATGAAGGATATTAACCTAATATGGTTATATCTTCTCTCTACGGCAGTAAATGGAAAAATAGACCTTAGCCCATAAAAAAGAAATACAATCGAGGTTTGAATTTCTTGACTGATTTGCTTATGATCCATAATTTCAGTAAAAGGAAGAAAATCAGGAAAAATAAAAAAACAGATTACCCAAACTACTCGTGCATTGGTTTGCATACTTCAGATAATCACAGAATACAAAGTTAATTTGTTACTGTATTTTTAATGTTCAGTTAATATATACATATTTTTTAATAAAGAAAGGAGGTGCCCACAAAAATGCCCCCTTATATAAGAAAGAGCCAAAATCAAGGTCTCCGATGTTCACAATGCTATTTTTTTTGGTTGGGGCGGGGTAGATTGTGTAGTGTGTAAAATGTATGCATGTGTAGTGAAGAATAAAGGGAGAAGTATGTGTTTGAGAGAATGCTGGACTGCTCACAGGGTAGAAGAGACATGGAAAAAGACCAGCTAAGGAAGATAGTGACAGGAGAAACGGAAGTTCCGGCACTCCCTCTCTCCTGCCTAACATCAACCGGCCCCCCCCCCCGGAGTACCTCCCTGGTCAATTGGTGTCTACAATCTCATATATATATATATATATATATATATATATATATATATGTCGTTGGTGTTCACTTTCCCTCTACAAATAATACATCATATACGAATCATACAGTAAGGAGAATATATGCAGTAGCACTGTATACATTTATATACAGGACCAGATTTCAAATGAAAAAATATTTTCTTCCTTCTGGTTGGTTAACCTCTGAAAGAAATGGAACATGGTCCTCTAATTGGACAGTTCATAATATTTAACCTTCTTTTTTGTGAAAGTGACAAATACTTCTAGAGATGAAGCACTTATTATTCCATAAGGATATGTAGCGACAGAGACGTCTTTGGATACTTTCGCGATTTCTACTTGACAATAAGCCCACTGTTCCATCGACACAACCACGACCAAGATGACGTCACATTCCTTATACCCTGAACGTCACATCTCGACCTCGTTAAAAGGGATTCCCGAGCACGAATCCTCAATCCCATCTCGACTTCTCTCCTTGAAGAAAAACCCTCAGTGGCACGCGAGATCTCATCATGCAACAACGTTTGTAACAGGCCCCACTGGCCTGGTGAATTCACCTAACTTTATATAAAGACTTTCATTTCCTCGCATGTTATTATAATATTGAAGTAATTATTCAAATGCACATTCATACATTTCAACTGAATTTACATTCAAACAACTGCAACCTTTATTTGTCTCACTTATATATCATTTAATTTGTTTAATAAAGTAAGAGAACTCACTCTAAATAACGTTATTAATTAGGAAATTAATAATCTGAAAAGATCCAGCAATCATTATCATTAACAACTTAACCTAATTAACATATCTATAGTGCCAACAAGCAGAAACGGCCAAGAGTTGCTGGCGCCCCGGGCAAGCTGAACTTCGGCGCCCTTACAAGTATGGAAAACTGATGAGTGGGTAGTTGGGAGGTAACGAAAATGGTTCACTGAGTAGGTAGGTAGTTAATCTAACAATTATTAAATTCCTTTTATGTCAATAACTGGGTGGATGAAACCAATTGGTTGCTCACCAGAGTTATTCTCCACACTAGTATTTATATACTGTGTGACAAGAGCGTGCTCGGTAATAGATATACATTACCGATCAACCAACCAAAAAAAGACCAAGGAGACGCTGGTAGAAAAAGCCCCGCGAAAAGGAGAACAAGGAAGTACGAAAACGAGGAACGGGGCAAGAAGACGGAACGAGAGAAAGGAGAAGAACAGACACCGAAAAAAGATCCCCACCAGCAAGTATGCTCTTAACAATTAAACAAGACGGGAAAAGGGACTCTCTAATAACTAGCAGTAAGTGACTAATTGTGTTTTTAACCCAGTTAGACGTAAACTCATTACAACTCATAGCTTAACAAAGGTGAAGGTAGATTGCCCTAACCTAATTTGGTGAGGAATCCTACTGTGGACCTCAATTTATCTGCCCGCTCTGGACCATTTCCGGAATCTCTAGGCTGACCCTTACAAGGCTAGACTTAATCTACTCTATAGTTAGACTGGAGATATTAGGGGTGGGTTAATTGGGGACCAATTCAGACAGAGCATTTTTCACATTGGTGGTCCGTGTGTGGGGAATTTACAAACCTTAACCTTACTTAACAAAAATTGCAGAATTAGGCTAAATGGTCTAGCCTAAGCCTAACCTAATCAAGGCTAAAGTAACAAACTTGCCTAATTAGGTCTACAACCTAGGGCCTAACTAGGAAACATTTACATTTAAGGAGTCTAATTCTCTTATAAGCTTAGACCTGAGTGACACATAAGTACTTGAGGGGATTAAACCAAATTTAAAACTTGACTGTTTTGTCTGTGCTCTCTCTTCTCTGGTAATTTCTTTTGTCCTCGATTTCATTACGACCCCCAGTTAAACAATTTTGATTTAAGCATGGACAGTGAGGAATTGAAAAAGTTAAAAAAGAAAAGGGGGGGAAAGTTGGGTGCTGTTACAAAGGCCGTGAACACTTTTAACAATATTACACAACCAGGTAAGGAAGATTTAGAGTGTGTAATTCTTAAATTGGAAACTAAAAAGAAGGAAATAATAGCCATTGATGAGAATATTTCAGAGTTAGTTGAATCCGAAATGGCTGAAGAACAATTGATAGACCTTTACGCTGATAATGATGTTCAGGTAATCTCAATTGAACAGCAAATAAGGAGACTACAGTCTCGTTTGACTGCCTTAACACCACATAAACCTAATTCTGATTTTAATCAAAGGAGAGCTAACTTTCAACCAAATTTAAGTGGCATGCCAAATCCTGAGTCACAAGAATTTAGGGCTACTTTACCCACTTTGCTAGTACCAACATTTGAAGGGGACACGGTACAATTCCCATCTTTCATTGAAAAATTTGAGAGTTTAATAGGTAATAAACCTTATATTTCAACTGTTGATAAGTTTAGCTACTTAACTAGTTTCCTTAAAGGCCCAGCCTATAACCTGATAGCCTATTTACCAGCCGTAGGGAATTCATATGAAGTAGCTATTGATCTCTTAAAACGTAATTACATTAATAAAGATGAGATTGTATTTGAATTATCTCACAAATTATTGATTTTGCACCCATAAAAGATAACCATAGTGATATGGAAAAATTTTATTCAAAATTAGAAGCTATTATAGGACAACTGGTTAGCAATGAGATAGATGTTAAAGCTTCATCTTGGATTATACAAGGCATAATTCTTAGGTGCCTTCCTTTGAGGGTTAAAGATGTTTTAGTTCTAAAGACGGGAGAAAATTATCCTACTCTTGAAAATATCAGAAAACACTTTCCAACTCTCCTAACTGATTACAAACAGAAATATTCCAACACAAAATAAGACCCAGACTATGGATAAACCAAAGACTGTTCCCAGAGACCAACTAGCTACAGCCAAACAGACAAAACTTGATACTGTAGAATCAAATGTGACCAACTGGAATACACGAGCACCTACATTACAGAACTTTAATGTAACTGCTGCCTCAACTTACACACTATATTGCAAATTTTGTGCAAGTGATGAACACAGTAGTACTGGGTGTGACAAATATTCAGACTTTAACTCAAGAGCTAAAAGATGTGAACAGTTGAACCTATGTAAAAAGTGTACTGGCCAGGGACATTATAAGAAAGACTGTAAATCTAGGTTAAGATTCAAGTGTAAGTTTTTTAAAAGTTTACGACATGTCTCATCAATGTGTGATTCACCAAAGTGTCCAAACAATAGTACTCAAACTCAAAAGATACCTCTAAAAGAAATAGCTGAAGCTAATGAAAGCCTACAAGTAAACTTTCACTATGTTCCAACTAAACAAAATCCAGCAGACTTTCTGACCAGAGGTTTATCTACAAGTTGTTGAAGTCAAACAAAACTTGGTTCATGGGACCTAAGTGGCTCTGTAATACAGACCAATGGCCTGTGGAACAAGTTAACTTGACATTAAATTTAATCTTTTCAAATGAAAAGGTTGAACCAATCACTAATTATGAACGTTATTCTGATTTCAGTGAACTTGTCAGGGTCACAGCCTACTGTTTGAGGTTTGTCACAACTGTTTAACTACAATAAACAAACAGCTAAATAAAAACAATCATAATTATACAGAAGTTGCAACCAAGTACTGGATAGGGCATGCACAACAAAAGGAGTACAATAAAGAGTTAGAATTCTTGACTAATGGGAAACAAACAAAAGAACCTGTACCATCAGTAGTTGTGGATCTAAATTTGTTCAGAGATGAGGAAGGCCTTCTAAGGTGTAAAGGGAGATTAGAAAAATCAAAACTGTCATACAAAAGCAAACATCCAATCCTTTTACCTAGATTTAGCTATTTGACCACATTAATCATCAGACAAACACACAATGATGTACATCATATGGGGGTACCACAGACACTAACTACATTAAGAAAAACTTATTGGATACCCAAGGGAAGGATCACTGTTAAAACAGTCCTGAGTGAGTGTGTCACATGTAGGCGTATTCATGCTAGGCCCTATAGGAAACCAAATCCTCCTGCTTTGCCAGAGGAGAGAGTTACTCTCAACAGACCCTTTGAGACTGTAGGCATTGACTATACAGGAGCATTGACTGTAGGGGTGGTTGACACTGAACAAAAAATGTACATTGTACTGTTTACATGTGCTGGCTCACGAGCTGTTTATCTGGATGTTGTGGAGGACCTTACAGCAGAATCTTTTGTTGCTGTCTTTAAGAGATTCTGTGCACGACATTCAGTACCCAAGACAGTTTGGACTGACAATGCTACATATTTCAAGGCTGGTGAACAAGTCATCAACGACTTGTTAAGCAACGAACTCACACAATTATATATACAAAATTCAAACATAAAGTGGAAGTATATTCCAGTTGCCTCTCTTGGTATGGTTCTATCTGGGAGAGGAATATACAAACAGTAAAGAATTGCTTGAAGAAAGCAATTGGTAAAAAACAGATACACTTATTTGAGTTGCTCACTCTCCTGGCTGAGATTGAGAACATCATCAACAATAGACCACTCACTTATGTGAGTGACAACATTAATGACCCGGAACCATTAATTCCAAATCATTTGATTCGGGGAGAACAAGTTAGTCTCCTGCCGGACTACAATATAGACTCTTCAGAAGACCTAAACTGGACTCAACGACACGATGAACTCCAGACTAAGTTACAACACTTAACTAGAGTTAAAGCTCATTTTATTAAACAGTGGAAAACTGAGTACTTGATGGGTCTAAGGGAGAGACATAAACAAATGGCTAAGAAGGATTGGTCTGACACAATTAAGGTAGGGGACCTTGTTCTCATACATGACAGTACTCCAAGACAATACTGGCCTCTGGCTAGAGTTTTAGAACTCAGACCAGGGGCAGACGGGGTAACAAGAGTGGTCAAATTAAGGACTTCAACGGGTGACACAACAAGAGACATTTCTCTTTTGTACCCTTTAGAGTCTGGACCCAAAACAATGGACTTTGGAGAACCTTCTCCACTGATAGTAACAACTGGAGACACTGAACTTCCAGTAACTATTCCTTTAACAGTAGGAGTGGTAACGCATCCTACTACAACATTGACAGACACAAGACCTCAGCGACAAACAGCATTAAAGGCGCGACTAGTTTTACAACAAAAAATAGATGCTGGGGAATTGTAATTTTATCTTCTAACTTTCACTTTTTCTTTTCTTATGGTAAAGACCATAGACAGTTTCATCCTATGGATGTATATTTTCCCTTTTAATTAAATGCTACACCTTCTCCATGAGAAGGTGAGGATAGTCACTGTTAATCAGATTAACAGGCATTTACAGTCAAATAATTAGCTACTCTACACTCAGACATAAAAATTGGTGACAATGACACCAAAATTTTTATCTCCCGGGGCCCCCAGTATATGGAAAACTGATGAGTGGGTAGTTGGGAGGTAACGAAAATGGTTCACTGAGTAGGTAGGTAGTTAATCTAACAATTATTAAATTCCTTTTATGTCAATAACTGGGTGGATGAAACCAATTGGTTGCTCACCAGAGTTATTCTCCACACTAGTATTTATATACTGTGTGACAAGAGCGTGCTCGGTAATAGATATACATTACCGATCAACCAACCAAAAAAAGACCAAGGAGACGCTGTTAGAAAAAGCCCCGCGAAAAGGAGAACAAGGAAGTACGAAAACGAGGAACGGGGCAAGAAGACGGAACGAGAGAAAGGAGAAGAACAGACACCGAAAAAAGATCCCCACCAGCAAGTACGCTCTTAACAATTAAACAAGACGGGAAAAGGGACTCTCTAATAACTAGCAGTAAGTGACTAATTGTGTTTTTAACCCAGTTAGACGTAAACTCATTAAATTAAGCTGGGTCAGACAACTTAGGCCTACATTGTGGCCTAAGACCTAGCATCAACTCATAGTTTAACAAAGGTGAAGGTAGATTGCCCTAACCTAATTTGGTGAGGAATCCTACTGTGGACCTCAATTTATCTGCCCGCTGTGGACCATTTCCGGAATCTCTAGGCTGACCCTTACAAGGCTAGACTTAATCTACTCTATAGTTAGACTGGAGATATTAGGGGTGGGTTAATTGGGGACCAATTCAGACAGAGCATTTTTCACACAAGTATAATTTTAACATTTTTTCACAATGAGGGAAACTACAAATGTAGGAATAAAGAGTTCATTACAATTAACGATATTCACTCAAAGTACAACTAACCATTCTCAAAATGGAACCATGTATGAAAATATGAGATACAGTGTTGCCGGTAAATCCACAAAAAATGTAAAAATTCCACAAAGTGGCAACACTGATAAGAGATTAAACAATTAAAGGATGGCAGCGCTGCCAGGCGTATGTAATTTGCGCTCAACGCTCACCTCCGCGGCCACATCAACCCATGTGACACGTCATCCCATGACGGGCCAAGCTGACCTTAGCCTTACTGGTAGTCTGGTACCAATACTATTGGCGGATCACTTTAACATATTGCTTCCCAAAGCATTCGGCAAGCAATATGTTAAAGTGATCCCTCCTGGGAAGCAATATGTTAAAAAGAGAAAGGTTGGTTGGTTAGAAAGAGGTTGGTAATCTAGGAGATAACCTACCGACCGTAAACAAAACTATAAATGCCCTAACCGGGCATTCTTTATATATTTAATGTAGGTTAACTGAATGCCCGGTTAGGTCAACTGTACGCCATTGATGATTGGTTAGGTTAAGTCGTGATATTTTCGTTAGTTTTAACGAAAATATCACAACTTAACCTAACCAATCGTCAAGGGCGTACAGTTGACCTAACCGGGCATTCAGTTAACCTACATTAAATATATAAAGAAAATGAAAGGATGCAAAAAGGAGCTACTCAACTCGTACTTGTGGCAAATGATGTGGCGTGACCGATTCTTCCGAAATCCATTTTTTTACTTTGTGTGACCAAATAGCGCAACAATTCTAATAAATTTACTTTCAATCTAATATTTTAACATATTATGATTTACTTTTTATGCCTTTACTTTATTAAAGTGAACATTTTTTATCGTACTCCTTATCCTAAATATTGGAAGCAATATGCTAAAGTAATTAACACTGGGAAGCAATATGTTAAAGTGATATACACTGGGAAGCAATATGTTAAAGAGAGGTTCCTGGGAATCAATATGTTAAAGTGATCCCTATTGGCTAATATAATGTTATAATTCCTGAAAATTTGACAAAACACCAGAGAATTTTCACATTTGACTCTTTTATTTAATTTTATTTTATTTATTTATTTTTCCATTTATTTTTCCATTTTTCCTTTTGTATTTGGAAGATCCCAAACGCATGAACGTGGCGCCCCTTAGCACGTGGCGCCCGGGCAACTGCCCAAGTTGCCGGTACCTTGAGCCGGCCCTGCCAACGAGGCACTATAGATATATAAACAATGGAAGCGGTGACCCCTAGCGTTTCCCATCCCTCTCCTTTTCTGACCTACGTGTTTGCCCCAAAGATTCTCATCGTACTTATTTAAACTCCATCTATAAGTACAGCGTCATTCAAAACGCATCTTAAAAATGACAAACAAACAAACACTTTATTTCAGACAACAGGTACAAACATTATACAAGTGGTCCATAGACAGGGCCGTTTGTAGCCATTAGGGGGCCCTAAGCAGTATACCCACTTGAGGCCCCACCCCTCCATCCACCAACTCACGCCTTACTACATCACCTCAGCACACACATACAAAAATGGCTGTGTTAATGAAAAACAATTATGAAACAATTTTAATGAAACATTTATGTCCAAAACAACAAATATGTACTTTCAGAAGACAAAAGAAAAAAATACTCTTCATGAAATTCCTGAAAATGAGCCTGTCTAGGGGCCTCCTCGTAGCAGCGGGGCCCTAAGCGGCCGCTTAGTCTGCTTATGCCAGGAAACAGCCCTGTCCATAGAAGATTAAGAGATAGTTTCTGGAGCACTAACTAAGTAGGCCACTGAATCACTGTGCATAATGAACATACAGTTGCCTACGCCAATGCTTCTAGATTTGAGATTTATAAAATATATCGGAGACCAGTCCGCTAACCATGGCTTCTCTAATCTTACTGACTGACTCATCAAGCCTAGAGATAAATCTAAATACAAAACTGCGAATGAAACTGGCACAGTTAGGCACTTATTGACTACAAACAGCATACTGGCACTAGAAGGAGCACCATTTATAAATCTTGGAGTTCTTACTAAACTCCTAAAAATATTATTATATGCAACATATAATTTTCTCAAATAATACATCCTGTAGTCCACCACAAATGAGCTGTATACATTGAAGTACAAAAAGTTTTGAACAAAATCAACTTAACATCTAATATACACGTATGAAATTTTGTAACCAAAGTATTCCCCTCAGCATATAATTGTCTACATTACCTCAGAATATCACAGTCATCTGAAAGACTATCACTTAGTATGTGGCCAAGATATTTAGTGTGTTACTTCTGACAGCACCATACCATTCAATTGAAATTCAGGACATTTTATATATTTGTAGGTCTTGGTCCTCATAATCATAGCATTAGGGAAAACTGGTACGTGTGGGTATTTGGGAGGTAACGAAAATGGTCCCCTGAGTGGGTAGGTAGTTAATCTAACAATTATTAAACTCCTTTTATGTCAATGACTGGGTGGATGAAACCAATTGGTTGCTCACTAGAGTTATTCTCCACATTAGTATTTATATACTGTGTGATAGAGCGTGCGTGGTAGTAGACATACACTACCAATCAGCCAACAAACAAAAAGGACGCTGGTGGAAAAAAGCCGGACAAAGGACTTGTATCAAGAGCGGCATGGCGACCGGGAAGGCTTGAAAAAACAGAAAACCTTCTGCACCAGTAAGTGCGCTCAGAAATTAAGCAATTAGAAGAAAGACTCCAAGAAGAAATCAGGCCTGACTAAGAAGACCAGGACTTATCTAATAATACTCAGTAAGCAAACAATTGTATTTCTAAGCCCCAGTTTAGTGATAACATTTAAACTACGTCCAATTAAATTAGGCCTACCGGTAAACTGTGGTCTAAGACCTAGCATCAACTCATAGCTTAACAAAGGCTAAGGTAAATTACCTAACCTAATTTGGTGAGGAATCCTACTGTGGACCTCAATTTACTCTACCCGCTCTGGACCATTTCCGGAATCTCTAGGCTGACCCCTACAAGGCTAGGTTTAACCTACTCTATAGTTAGACTGGAGATATTAGGGGTGGGTTAATTGGGGACCAATTCATACAGAGCATTTTTCACATGTGTAATCTTTGTACAGCATTCATTTGCTTTGTTAGTAGTTTAGTTTCATCTTAAATCTAGTTAGTAGTCAGTCCACTATGTTGGCATTATTTATAACATGTAAATTTATACGAAAGATTATGAACAGAAAAGTTTAAAGTTTGCTATTTACTTTAAGCATTTAGATTTTAAATGAAACTTCACAAATTTTATCAACTGGCTACAAAGTAAAACTCAAACTTTTGGTGGCTGCGGTTTCACTCTAAAATTATGGTCCTTTTTCGTTATCTGCCCCCTTTATTATTGAATGCCAGGTTATGTCAACTGTATGCCCTTGACGATTGGTTAAGTCATGCTATTTTTGTTAAAACTAAATAAAATATCACGACTTAACCTAACCAGTCGTCAAGGTGTACAGTTGACCTAACCAGGCATTCAATAATAAAGGGAGCAGATAACGGAAAAGTACCAAAATTATTGACCGACTGACACTTCTGGATTTCACAAAAAGTGTAGCTACCAAACTTTTGACTTACTGTACATTAACTTTTTTTTCACCTTACTTCGAGCATTAGGCTCCCAGGCCTAGTTAAGTAAATAGTAACTTCTTAACTGTGATTTTGGTAAACTTACAATAGCTTGTTTAACATTGGTGACTACACGTATCTTAAACAGATATATACAATAGATACTAATCTAAACGAATTACTATAGGTCTGGTTAATTTGGAGGACCTTTAATAGTTTGCTTTCCAAATAAATCTTTTCCAATAATAATAATACCATCGCCCAAGGTCGAAATGCTCACTCTAAATAATGGCCTGGGTTCAGATGTGCTCAATTGTTAAACAAGTTGGGAATACAGGTTTTTAGTGTGTAAATTAGAGCCAACGAAGCATATATCAGATCACCAGCTTTTTTTAGTTAGTTTTATAAGACTAACTGGGGCAACTAACGAAAATATCACGACCTAACCTAACCAATCGTTAGGTCAACTGTACGCCATGGTAACATGGTAAAAATTTTATAGTGGGCAAACGAGGGGGCCTTCGGCCCATCTGGGTGTCTCCACTGTTAATATAAACAAACCATAAATACAGTTACATGCAAAATTAAGATCCAATTGGTCTCTGCTAATTGCAGATTGTCACACATCTATAGCTGTACATTAACTTCAAAACTTTGGATCTTGTGGATCATTCATCAATACCACTACTGTACTAATTGTAGCCATCGCATGGTTATCTATACAGCCATACAGCTATATAGCTATTGTGAAGAAACTATAGGGGCTATGGGTTGATCGCCTGATACCCTCATCCGTTGGAAATTTCCAGCAGATTACAGTGGAGAGTTAACGACAAAACCCTACGTTTTTTCGTTAGAGAGTTATGTATATGTAGGTCTTCAAAGGACCTCTTTATGTTTATTTGCATTCGGTATTTGCGCTGCCTAATGGTAAACAAAGGAATTACCTCACTTTATTATTTCGTTGGGCCTCATTTTTGTTCGTAGGGCGCGACGATCTCTTTCGGTTTATTTGCTATAGCATTGACTACACTTAAATACCTGAAGGAATAAGCCTATCCTTTTTATAGTTATTAGGTTTTATATTATGAGGATTTTACTCAGAACTCATAGGAAGATAAAGTACATCTTCCTTGCTTAAAGCATCGCTGTAACATAAGCAAGCTCCGAGCGAGCCGCTCATATAAATCTTCATATTTTATTATTTGCTGAATTTGCAAAGTTCGTTGACTCTTCTCTCGAAGTAATTTTCACGAGTCAGCAATGGAGAATTTTGAATACGAAATAATAAATTTGGGTTTCTTGTTGTCATGCAGGTTCAATGCCTACATTTGGGGTTCTATGTATGCAGTGTTGGGCACTAAAGCGTTAATCCGATAACAGTTAATTAACGAAGTTAACTTTTTTTAACGGACTATTAACGGAAGTTAATTTCCATTTATCGTTATCGGACCAGTTAACTTCCGATAACTCGATATTTAGTCCGTTAAAGTCCGTTAACACGTTAACTGCGAGGAGTCATTCACGGAAGATCACCGCTCCGCGAATGAATTCAAACCGCCATAACTTCAGTCTGCCAATTCCGTCCTCTGCCGCAGTGGAACGGCTCTTCTCTCTCGGCAAGGACATCCTGAGGCCCAAGAGGTCAAGACTGGCAGTTGGGCCTAACTTTGAGAAGTTGGTCTTTCTGAAGGGCAACCAGCACATTGTGTCATAGTCTTTAATAAATGTGCCTAAAATTTAATTTTACCTTTCAGTTTCCCGCCATAATAATTCTCTGGTAAATTAAAATTTAGTTAATGTTTAGTGGTTACAAGGGTTTCAAAACATGTAATCAGTAGCTACATTTTTATTAAAAATAAAAAAAAAAGTTATTAAGCAAAAAAGTTGCAAAACTTCATAAAAATACAGTTAAATACCTATTTATTGTTGGATTTTGCATAAATAAACATTTTCTATGGGTTTTAAAGCTTTTTTCCTTGATTTTTTTAAATGTTAGTAAAGAAATAGTTATCGTTAACGGATTATCGTTAACTTTGTAGTAAAATTATCGGATTATCGTTATCGGAGTTAAAAATTGGGGTTAACGGATTATCGTTATCGAAGTTAACTTTTTGGTTAACGGTGCCCACCACTGTATGTATGTATGACAATTATTTCATTGCCAATAGGCTATGTCGCCAATCCCGAGGCAATTTTGTATAGATATTTAATTCAATTAATTAATAATTTATATTTAATTAAGAAGTAAAGGTACCACATACGATACCATGTTGTAAGCATATATAGTTTTTCCACAGCTATATAGCTATATAGCCATATATCTACATAGCTACAACCTGAATAATACAATACAAGCTCTACAATTAAGATAAAAGGAGTAGGTGGGACTGTAAAGATTGTATAAAGTATTTGAATATACACCCATTCAGGGTCTCCCATTTAAAGGTGTCTATGAGCAAGTGAACATAATGAGTCTTTCATACATCACAGCGCTATGGGGGGCACCGCTCAGCAGAGAAATCTCTTTAAATGGGGGGCATAAGGACAGAGAGTATCCCCTAACCCAAGATGCTGCCTCCCTACATCCCATCACTCTGTGTGGATGATGAGATTTACCCAAATAAAAAATAAACTATATATATATATGGGAAGGGTTCACAAACCTCTTCTCCACAACATTACCAGTTCCAGCAAAACGTCATTACCAAATACCTCTTTCAGTCATTAATTCATCTAGTTTATACACCCTTGACGATTGATTAGGTTAGGTCGTGGTAATTATTGAATGTTTCACCAACACTGAAATTAATATCCAAAATACATTTTTCTAATGTACTTTGGTGTGTTCTGTTGATCAAATATGACCTTCATATCTTGCGCAAATGAACCAAAACAAAGTTATGAAACATTAAAGTTTTCCTATGTTTTGGTTCATTTTCGCTAGAAATGAAATTTTTTTGAAAATTGACACACTTATAGATCTCTGTGAGAAAAACAGAATGACTCTTGTTTCAACACTGTAGGTCATATGGTTCCGGAGATATGGCCCTTCAAATTTTGTAAAAAAAGGTCAATTTCCAAGGTCATACCATATTTCAACATGAAATATCTCAGCTCCTATTGCACTTACAGAGGCCATTTAAACACCGTTTTAAAGCTTTTAAGCAGATCTACAACTTTGTTTCTGTTCATATTTTACCTGTGGTAAAAAAAAAAGTTGATCTTATTTTTGACCTTTGACCTTGTGTAGGTCATTTGATGTCACAACCAATTTTTTTCTCCTTTCACTCAATTTTGGGTACACATGTCTACCTTAACCTAAAACAAGAGTTTTAGTGTTGATTAAGTTAGTATAGACGCTACAGCCATTTCAGTGGACCATACCCACCTCCATTTTGACCAAGTACCTTTTTGGAACTGTTTGAGCTAGAATGTTGAGAAAAATACCATTAGATTTTTCTTACTGAGATATATAATGTCTGCTAATTTTCAAAAAATAGGTAATTATCTAACCTAACCTAACCCAGTTATTTGGTCGAATAAGTATCCGGCCCTATTATAAATTATTTTTTTTGTATATTTCAGAGAATTATATAATATAGGTAATTTAAATTACATAATTAATTAATTTATATGGACATTCAAAAGTGTGAAGAACTTCGAACCTGCTATCCTGTTTAAAGGTAAAGCAATGTACGTATATAAGTACCTTATACTAGGCTATAGGTACTACCCTATAGAATAAGTTCAGTTTTAAGAGTTAGATGAGTTTTAATAAAATTACTTAACTTTGTGTATTTATTCATTGTGTACAACAGTCTGTACCCATGTGAAAATAAGCTTTAAACCTTGGAGCAGATTTTTTTTGCATCTGTATTTATTCCAATCTGTAAATCAAACTGCACATTTTTTCTTGTTGTAGACCTCTGAAACAAGATCAGTAGGTAGGTCCCAAATTTTATTTGTGCCATCTAAGCAAAAATAGCTTTTAACAGGGTTGGATACAATGAATAATTATAATTGTATTTTTAATTAATTGATCCTAATTTCCATTAATTGTAATTGTAATTGATTCCAAATAAAATAAAAATAAAGGTAATTGTAATTGATTTTTGAGCTATAACTGATGTAATTGATCAATTAATGTCAATTGTTAAAAATTATACCCCTAGATCTGGCAGTCATACATCATCCAATTAAAATAAACCTTTAATTTATTTAGTTATACTTAGATATAGATATATATTTTTATAGATATATATTTATTTTAGATATATATATAGATATATAGAATAGATAGTTATATTTGTGTAATTGTAATTGTTTCAGACAAAATTAATTGTAATTGCAATTGATCTTGAAATTGTGAAGTACAATACTAACTATAATTAATTTGAAGAAAAATAAAAAAATTGTAATTGTTTCCATTTTGTGTAATTGAACCCAACCCTGGCTTTTAAACTACATATGTTTTTCTTTTTCTTTTTAGATAAACATAGATTTCAGCAGTTTGAATATGGGCAGGTTCTGTTGTGACCCACTTAAAAAACACAAAGGAAAAGTGAAAAAAGGCATTCGTGCATTGACTAAAAATTTGATTGATCAAAATCCTGAATTGAAACTAACAAATAATCATAACGCATGTGCAACCTGTCGAAATATACTAGCAAATCGTCCATCCCTAATGCCTGAATGTGAACCACTTGAAAAATCACCATCCACCTCATCAAGTGCCCCATCTGAGCTAGAAACCGTTGGAGATGTAGTTGAAATGCAGTATGAGCTTAGTAAATTCAATGCTTCATTGGCCACACTTGATGAGACCCTAATAAAACCATGTAAACTCTCTGACAGCGCTGGTTACGCAAAGAGAAAGTTGAGGAAAATAGAAGGAGTTGTGAAAAGAAAGCTTGAACTTGCAACTAAACAACCAATTTCATGCAGTGACTCAGATGATACAGAACTGGAGATTCTTCAACAACTAAAGGAGAAATTTAATCAAGTGCAGTGGCGGCTCGTCGGTAGGCACTGCGGAACTGCAGTACCCCTAAATTTTTTATTTACAATTGAAATAATCAAGAACAATATAAGGATGAGCTCACTGAATAACTTTTTCAATAACTTTTGAAACTTTTATTCATTGCTCAATGCTCATCCTTTTATTTCAGTAATTATTCGCTATTACTCCGCTAACAACGCATTAAATGGTATCTTTGTCATCCAAAAACGAGCAATAAGGTTATTATCTGATGCTGATTTCCTTGATCACTCTAGTGCATTATTTAAAGAGCTAAACCTACTAAAGCTCAATGATATAACCAAACTGGCACATTTTATTTTTATTTACAAGTGTAAGAGCAAAATCATTAATTTGCAATGGGTAAATAGATATTTTGTAACTCATCAAGAAATTCACCCGTATCAGACCAGAAATAGATCAAAGATTGTTATACCTCAATTTAGATTGTCTTCATCTCAAAAACTACCCATTTTCATTGGATTGAAACTATGGAATGACTTGCATGCCGATATAAAAAATATTGCGAATGTAAATTTGTTTAAAACCAAGTTAAAATCCCGATTAATAATGGGATACTAACAAAAATCTTGGATTAATGTCCACTAATAATGTTTAATATTGTCCATTAATATTGTTTAATATTGAAATACAGGCTTTAACTATTAATAATACTTATTTACTTATTTATTTATTTTATTATTATTAATTTATAACGGCTAGCTGCTTATTTTTAATAAGAGCCCAGTAAAGCCTAAAGCTTAAGGGCCAAATTAAAAATAAAAAAAAATAAATAGTCGAGCTTCACAATTATTTATGTCATTGTAAAAATTGTAAATTGTAAAAAGACTACTGTATTTATTTTATTATTAATAAAGGTTATTCTATCTATCTATCTATTATTCTATTTCAACCCATTCTTAGAGACAGCACCCCTAGAATTTTTAGTCACGAGAAGCTACTGATCAAGTGACAAGCCGAAGTGAAAAACTGACAATTCTTACTATCCTACCAAAAAGATGGACACAAGTAAAGATCAGAGAAGAATTTAAGTGCTCAGATTACATGGCTAGGCAAGCAGTTTGGTGAGGGAGAAGGGAGTGCTTTCAACTCCTAATCCGCGTTTGGGAAACGCCTGAATAGTGAAACTGCTGCCAAAGTAATTGACTTCTATCATTCGCCAGATGTGAGTAGACAAATGCCAGGGTTGAAAGACTATGTTTCTGTAAAAGGAGCTGATGGTAGGCGGGAAAGAAAACAAAAATCGCTAATCTTATGCAACCTAAAAGAAGCATTTGAGCTTTTTAAAACAAACCATCCAACAATTAAAATAGGATTTTCAAAATTTGCGGAGCTTCGGCCAAAAGAATGTGTGTTGCCAGGTGCCAGTGGAACACATTCTGTCTGCATTTGCACTAAGCACCAGAATGTCAAACTCATGATGGCAGCAATAACCAGTGTTTTCCAGGTGGAGCAGTACCCTCCCGATAAGCCTAGCTCATCAACATGGGATGATGGGCTGGAGACAAATTATATTTGTCACTACAGATTGTCTAGCCCTCCTCCAATGTAATTCACCTCGGGAGATATGCTTCTTTGGGAAATGTGATCAATGCCCAAGAAAAGAGACCTTCACAGACTTCTTAACTACAGCCTTCGACAGAAAAGGGCTTGATGAGATTGAATTCAGGCAATGGATTTCAACGGAAGATCAACACTGCAAACACAAAAACTTTCCGCAGATGAATTCTTCCAAAGTTTTCATGAAAAACTAGAAGCTCTCCTGGAACATGATTTCTTTGCAAGAAGCCAGATGAAATTTTTACAAGAAAAGAAAGAAAAACTCCGCGAAGGTGAATTTCTCGTTATCGGTGACTTTGAGGAGAATTATGCTTTTATAGTTCAAGACGCGGTGATCATTCCATTGAAATAACTGCCAAGCTACAATACATCCTACTTAGAAAGTAGGGGTTTGATTAATAGTAGTCAGCACGGGTTTCGACGCCATAGGTCTTGTTTAACTAATTTGTTAGAATTTTATAACGAAATAGTGCGCGAATACGATAGGCATAGGGCAGCTGACGTTATTTATTTAGATTTTAACAAGGAGTTCGATACAGTTCCGCATAGGAGACTAATTGCGAAGGTTAAAGCGCACGGTATACGCGGTCAGGTAGCTAACTGGTTAGAAGAATGGCTTCGTGCTAGGAGGCAGAGGGTCGTAGTTAATGGTAGTGAATCGGGGTGGTTAGAGGTAGGTAGCGGTGTCCCACAGTGTTCAGTGTTAGGCCCATTGTTATTCGTAATTTACATTAACGACATAGATGTAGGATTGACTAGTAACGTGTCAAAATTCGCGGACGATACTAAAATAGGCGGTAAGGTTGTTAACGAGGACGATAGAAATAGGATCCAAGACGATGTAGATAGGATTATGGAGTGGACGGATAAGTGGCAGATGCAATTTAACGTAGATAAATGTAAAGTTTTGCATATAGGTTCTCGCAACAATAATTACGCGTACACGATGGATGATAGGGAGTTAGCGAGCGTTGACGAGGAAGTAGATTTAGGCGTACGCGTAACTAAAGATTTAAAGGTTAGGAACCAGTGCCTGGAGTCTTGCGCAAAAGGTAATAGGATGTTAGGCTTCATAGCGCGTAATTTCGAATTTAAATCGAAGGATATTATATTGCCCCTTCACAAGTCCCTAGTCAGGCCTCATTTAGAATATGCCGTTCAGTTTTGGTGCCCGTACTTGCGTGAGGATATTGATAGGTTAGAAAGGGTTCAGCGTCGTGCCACGAAACTTATTCCGTCATTGCGCAATAAGCCTTATGAAGATAGGATTAAAGAGTTAGACTTGTATTCACTCGCAACTAGAAGATTAAGGGGGGAGCTTATTGAAGTTTTCAAAATCGTTAATAACATCGATAACGTAAATTTTGACAAACTGTTCACTTTCGATAATAGTAATACTCGCAATAATGGATTTAAGTTGCGTGGCAGACGTTTCATTACTAATATCGCTAAAAACTTCTTTATGTTTAAAGTAATGATAAATGGAATAATCTTCCCGCGTCAGTCGTTCATTCTACCAGCGTTAATATGTTTAAGAACCGTCTTGACAGACATTTTAAAAGTATTAACGTTGTTTAAAATTAAAAAAAGAAAGTTAACAACAGGAGCTCTGGTGGTGGTGCTCGAGGATGAGTCTGTTGACGATGAATGCCAGCTTGTGACATGCCAGCGTGTGGTGCCAGCAATAAAATTATTTAAACAAAAAAAAATAAAAAAAATAAAAAAAAAAAAAATTAGACTAACACGAACGTAGATGTAGCTCGTAGCGTAAACTAACCCACTTTTTGTTTAACTTTACCTACTTTTTTTTTCTTATCTCCTTACTTTGCATGTCTCTTGACAGTGAGTTAAGACTGTGTTTGCATGGTTTGTAAGTGTTCTTATTTTACTTCTTTTCATCTTTTACCCCTCTCCTATTTTCTCCGACTATTTTTCTGACTTGTCGGCAGTGGCCGGCGGATGATGATGGTGAGACCTTTTTCCTCTTTTTCTGAATGAATGTTAACCCACGAATGATAGGTGTTGCTCCTTACTTAACCCCTTATTCTCTTCTCTTCTCTTAACCCCCTACTCTTTCCTTTTTCTCGGGCTAGCCTTAGAGTGGATCTTAGGGTCTTTGTTAGCCTTAGCTTCTGTAGATCTGTAGATCCTTTTGTAGTCTACTACCGACAAGACAATGAACCGATGCATAAAAGTTTTGTTGCAATTTCCGATTGCAACCAGCATGATGTAATATCCGTTCACCTCTTCCAAACCCGTCTCATAAATTTTATTAAAGCATCCCATCAAATTACCAAAATCTTTTACTTCAGTGATGGTTGTGCTGCACAATATAAAAATCGCAAGAACTTTATAAACCTCTGCCATCATGAAGATGATTTCGGAGTTGAGGCTGAATGGCATTCCTTTGTCATGAGTCACGGTGAAGGGCCATGTGATGGTATCAGCGGATCTGTGAAGAGGCTTGCGGCCAGGGCTAGCCTCCAAAGAATAGGAGGTGCCGAACCCATCCTTGATCCATTGGCCCTCTACAACTTTGCAGTCACAGCGCTTCCTTCAATCACTTTCACCTTCGTGACATCAGAAGAGTATGAATCCCACCGATTGATGCTGGAAAAACGCTTCAAAAATGCAAAAACCATTCCAGGTATGCCTAATTATACAATTAATCCATTCCTCAGTCCAGAAATATAATTTTAAGCTTTTTCTTGCGAATTTTTGTCATAGAAATTCGCCTCCAATCATCATGGAATTTCAAGGGTATAATTTAGTGGGAACTCTGAATAATGATCGAATGTCAAAATATTCTGAAATTATATTCCATTGCTAAAACCTATGTTATTTTCAGGAACCCAGAAGATCCATTGCATCAAGCCAATCAGCGATGGACTGGTAGAAGTCCGTTCGTATTCTTCCTCGACTATATCCAGATCGGAAAGAGTCACCATTCTTCAGAGAAGCAACATCCCATTGGCATCTATGAAAGGCTATTGCTTAGCAGTCTATGATTCCCACTGGTATCTCGCCTGCATCTTAGATGTCAAGCGAGAGAGCAATGAGGTCAACTTGACCTTCCTTCACCCCCATGGACCTGCACGCTCATTTGTATATCCTTCCCCACCTGATGAACTTCTAGTTGACGCCAGTGATGTGCTGATGATTGTGAGTCTAGTTACCACAAATGGCAGGACATACACTTTGACCCGGTCAGAAATGAAGAAGGCCACATCTATGCTTGAGCATTTAGTAGTGTAACAGCCAACAGGTAATCTTTTTTGCCTCATCGATGTGATTTTTTTACCAGCCTTTTTTGTTTTCATTGATAATATTAGGTACACATAGGTACAGGGTGTCCGAGAATTATCTGTACAATTTTTGGCTGTTATTAAAAGTCAACCATGAAGTGTAGAAATTCCAGTGTTGTCCCATTTTACAGAGAATCTCATTCAGTTTTTTCTGATACCAAGTTTTGACAAGTTTTTTAGAAATTCCAGTGTGTCCGAAAATTATCTGTACAATTTCATCTTTTAATAAAATTCTTGATAACACACGTAAAATTCTTAAACAAGATTATTTAGAATCTGTATTTTCAAAAGTTTCTTTTATTAAAGTAACGTTGTTACAAACATTCGATATGTGCACCATTAGTGATTCGCAAAACATCCAATCGATACTCGAAATGTTGCCATGTACGCTGCAGCATATCCACATCAATTCGTTCAATAGCAGCTGTGATTCTTGCTTTTAAATCATCAATGTCTGTCACCCGCGTACATTTCTAAAAAACTTGTCAAAACGTGGTATCAGAAAAACGTAATGAGATTCTCTGTAAAATGGGATAACACAGGAATTTCTACACTTCATGGTTGACTTTTAATAATAGCCAAAAATTGTACAGATAATTCTCGGACACCCGGTATTTCATATGAAATGTCTGTAAGTTAGTTCAGTGGTACTTAAATTTTTTATTATCATTGTTTATTAAAACCATTACGTTTATTGTACCATTTATTATCTATTAATTATATTTTGTATCTAGGTCAGTATCTTAGCATTCCTATTTAAATTTGAGTCTTATTAGGCAGGACTAAAGTCTCTTATTATAGGTTTTTCTTTCTTACTGTTTGCTGTTGAATAATGATCTCAGTTTTTGTCTAAGGTCAAATCTTTGGTAAGATAAATAATTACCTTGAAAGGCGTATACAAATACTTTATTATTATTATAAATGTAACAATAATGGCTTCCATAAAATATATTGTAAACACCTAATAACTGCCTTTTTTAAATATAAAGTTATGCTGATGCCTCTTTTTTCATGGTTTCACCCAGCTAGACAAGAATCGGTTCTTATAACTCAATTGGTCCTAATATACATATTAAAAGCAAGTTGTTTAAAACTAGCAGACATTATAGATCTCAGTGAGACAAATCTAATGGTACTTTTCTCAACACTCTAGCTCAAACAGTTCCAAAGAAACGGCGCTCCAAAGTTTGGTGGAAAAAGGTACTTGGTCAAAATGGAGGTAGGTATGGTCCACTGAAATGGCTGTAGCGTCTATACTAACTTAATCAACACTAAAAAACTTGTTCTAGGTTAAGGTAGACATGTGTACCCAAAATTGGGTGAAAGGAGAAAAAATCGGTTGTGACATCAAATGACCTACACAAGGTCAAAGGTAAAAAATAAGATCAACTTATTTTTTGACCACTGAAGTAAAATATGAATACAAACAAAGTTGTAGATCTGCTTAAAAGCTTTAAAACAGTGTATAAATGGTCTCTGTAAGTGCAATACGAGCTGAGATATTTCATGTTGAAATATGGTATTACCTTGGAAATTAACCTTTTTTTACAAAATTCGAATGACCATAATTATGACCTAGTCCTAGAGTGTTGAAACAAGTGCCCTTCTGTTTTCTCACTGAGATCTATAAGTGTACCAATTTAAAAAAAAATCGGTGATGGTCACGTTTTTTCGACCCAAAATTCCGTTGAACTGACATGGAATGACCCATATATGAACCAAACACACCAAAATACATTAGAAAAATGTATTTTGGATATTAACAAAAACCAAACGGGCAAGGTCAACTGTATGCCCTTGACAATTGGTTAGGTTAAGTCGTGATATTTTCGTTAAAAGTAACGAAAATAACAACTTAACCCAACCAATTGCCAAGGGCATAAAGTTGACCTAACCAGGCATTCAGTTAATGTAACCAGGCATGAGTACCCCATAATGAACTCGGGACCCAGAAAGGTAAGTGATACTGATACCCCTAACCTAACCTAGGCCTAGATGACGTCCCACTCGGACTGGGTGCTCCCACCACAAACATCCGAAAGCGACTGTTGAATTCAAATTTCAGCCGCTGGACCTGCGCGGGAGTATCACGTGACAGTGACGTTTATGCATGCCGTGCTCTGATTGGCCAATGTAGGTATATCGTCATATCGAACCTATAATTTTTCTACTATTTATAACTTTCTTAATAAGCATTTGCGCAAGATACCAGATTCGAACAAAATACAGTAAATTACCGAAGAAATTATGGTTACGCCTTCAAGGTGAAACATTCAATAATAACCTAGGTAGTTATATTTTCATTAGTTAGCCTTATAAAGCGAACTAAACAAGGCTGGGGCCCTGATCTTCAGGTGATCCCATACATCAATACAAGTATTTAGATTTATTTTTATTATTTTAAGGCAAATTAACATTGACATGTCAAATTTAGACGTTTAGGCCAAAATTACGTGGCCTACACGTGCATGTCCTTTGGTGTCATTTTGTTACTATCTTATTTTAATATACCTTGCAAAAGGCAAAGGCCTTTCTACAAAAAATGGTAAATATGGATATTACGGCCTTCACCCAATTTTGATGCCAAAATACATTTTCCTAGTAGTGTATGATGTGCTTTGTTCAAATCTGGCCTTCATTTTATGTGGAAATGAACCAATCAAAAGTTGAGAGACTTCAAAGTTTTAACATATTTTGGTTCATTTCCCCATAAAATGAAGGCCAGATTTTAACATTGCACATCAAATACTACTAGAAAAATGCATTCCAGTGTCCAAATTGCTAGAGAACCTACCTAACCTAACCTAACCAACCTAACCTACGCAAGTTAAGAGATGGAGATATCCGAGCCTCACCTAACCATGTATCTCTAAATTGAGATATCGAAAATGCACATCGTCGCCGGCGTTTATTTTTCTTATCAGTTACTCGTTTCTGGCATCGAAATCTCCACCTTGATTCATCGTAAGAACACTTAGATCCACACTCTCTGCATTTAAAATACGACTGTAACACACCATGTTTAACAAAAATTTTTACAGCAGAATTATCACTATTGTTAATTTCCATAATAACATCTTCGAAATACATCTCACATCCTTCACACGCCATATTGGAAAATCAACTAATGAAGAAAACGGAAAACACTATACCTCATTTTTGTTTTTTTTTCCACCCAAATAGATATACTTATGATGACGTCATTCAAAAAATGGAGTTACGAAAATAATTTCTTTAAAAGCCTATAACATTATAAATACGCAATTGCACAAACAATAACATATACCATTAGACTCCTAAAATTATGCTGAAACGTTTGATAATAGCCAGTATTGTCAACTTGGTGGAGGCCGTAATATCCGTATTTACCCAAAAAATATTTCACATTACCATAACTACTGCGTCTTAAAATTAAATATCGATGTAAAAATTACCCGTATGATACGTCGTTTTAATTAGAAATTTTCTTAAGCTACAAACTCCATTTTTTTTTAAGTTCATTAACTAACTGAACAAATTTGAGTCATTTCAGTCACCTATGATTACGTAACATGGTGGGAAGTTGCTGCTCAATTGCGAGTTAATTATATTGGCTTTGGCTGACCTGTAATACCAACAGTGATATTCTAAAACCTAACTCTCATTCGTGTTGGTTCCTAATCGTACAAAATATTAGACTCCATTGCGGCGTGTCTCATCGCGACAATTAGGTTTCAAACGTTCATCAACGTTCCAAATATTAAACATTACTCCTATTTTTCACTTCTGTAAAATTGGGGTTTTGCTACATATATAGTTTTGAAATATCACCATCGGCAGATATTTATCTGTAATGTGTGCACATTACAGATACAAAATAACAAAAACAAATTTGTAACTTTTTAAACCCTTACCAAATTTGAATTGTTTTCCTTGTATTCACCGAATAGGCCAATACACAATGTTTCATTCTAACAAAGATAAATTTTTCTTGAATCTGAGATTTCCACAACACAAACACTGAAGACGCTAATGGAAGACTGATGAAATCTGAACCCTGTTGAACAGAGTTGCCAACTCTGCTGTTTTCGTTTCTAGTCTTTGGTTTTATTTTCAAAGTGAAACCAAAAATGATTTTTTATTCGATTTCGTACTTTATTAAGGAAGTCATTCAGGAGCTGAAATTGCAGCTAATAAAGGTTTGCAAATAATCGAAAGTCATTCAAATTTCGGTAGAAATGAAACATGCAGTGGTGGGCACCGTTAACCAAAAAGTTAACTTCGTTAACCGCTAATCCGTTAACCAAAAAGTTAACTTCGTTAACCGTTAAACATGTAACGGAAGTTACCGATAAACACTTTTATTATAAAAAAAATGAAAAAAACAATATATAATTTAATTTTCCCCCCTCTTCTCGTTCTCCATTTTGTCCATGAGATGCATGTTGCCCTTCATGAAAATTAGCATATCAAAGTTTTCATCAGACAGGGATGATCTCTTGGCCCTCAGGATGTCCTTGCCCATAGAGAACAAACGCTCCACTGCAGCACTGGAGGGGATGGCTGTGTTGAACTTGATGAACAAGTCCACCAACACTTGCTCACCCAAGAAGGCAGCATCTGTCAGCAAGTCCTTGGAGTTGGTCTCCAGCCAGGTCTTGACCAAGTTCTGGGCCTTGCCCTTGAGTGACCTGTGGCTTCTGCTGCTCTCTTTTGTCTGGATGACATCACTGAAGAAGTCATCCTCATCCTCCTCCTCGTTGTTGCTGCCTCCACTGTTGCTGCCCACTTCGTTGGACTGCTGCTTCCTGGCCTCCTCGACTGTACCCTCCATGCTTTTCCTCACCCTGGCGACCTTGGTGTTGTCATACTTGTCCAACCATCTATTATCTCATAAAGAAACTAATTCACATTGGGACTTGAAAGTACCGGCAGGATCAACCGGGTAGAAAAATAATTATGGAGATTTTAAAGATGTGGTACCTAGAAGTACCGCCAGGACATAAAGGGTTAAGGTGAAAACGCTCCCATTGTAAGACATCAATTGACTTAATTTATGTTATCAAAGTGACATGAGAATTGAAATCTTACCTGATCAGTTTTATGGTTCTTGAAATGTAGTAAGGAGACTACTAATAAGGTACTCACAGACATATTTATAAATATACATGACTTACTTGACAACGATTATTTTTAAATATTCACTAGCACAAACATATTGCGCAAGAGACAGACTGCAAATGAAACGAATGTAGTTATTTGTTGTAATTGTTACATATATATTACTGAAAGTGCCTTAAAATGCTCGTGATATTTCTTGAAAGAAGTTGAAACATTCAACTCAAATGGCAAATCTTTCCGCCTGATTTTACAGTCGACCATGTTTTGCTCAAACCAATGCCATAAATAACTACCATATTTGGTAAGACACAAATTGTGGCGACGGAAACAAATATATCGCCTGATTTTGCACTGCGGAAATGGAAATTCGTTCATCACTATTAACAGTGGCGGATTAATTGCGCACCTACTCAGCACTGAAAATAATAGAAACTTTTAAACGTTTATTTATGAATTTTTTGGGTTAACGGACTTGAGTTAACGGAAGTTAAATGTAACGGAAGTTAATTAGTCCGATAATGATTTTCAAAGTTAACTTAAAAGTTAAATCGTTAACGAAAAAGTTAACTTCGTTAATTAACGATTAACGGATTAACGGTTTGTGCCCAGCTTTGGAAACATGGTATGTTTGGGGACTTCAAATTAGTAGGCGGAGTTGACGGATAATCTCATCCAACTCAGTCTGAATGAGATGTACAAGCCCCGCCTTCGTAGGCGTAGACAAAGAGGTAAAGGAAAGACATTTTCAGGCACCATTCAGTAACTATTCCGTAAAAATATAAATACAATATGACGTGACTGAGAAAATGGCTAATTAAATAAACGCTTTTAATAATCTTTATTTTAATAATTATTCTCACTTACAAAAAAATCATGCTTCTGTTGGAGAATTGTCTTGGAATCATTTTCTTTTTAATAAAAAAAAAAAAAGTTATTCCTGAAAAATAATTAAGTTTTCCGTTAAAAAACAAAACAAAAACGTTTGTATGAGGTAATGTTGAGGAAAAAAATTTAGGGCGTGTCCTCAGGAACAGTAAACGCAATGTGATCGCAATTCCCTTTCATGTTGTTGCAAAAAAGTTTCTTCAGGGAAGCGGTCTTCACGATTTCAAAACCCACTTCTCCTCCAAAAGTTGAAGGTTTCCACCACCTGGGACTGCAAATGGGGTTACTTATCAGCCCCTTCACGCTCCAAGGGCCCCCGATGTTCACCATGGTCAGGGCTGTGAGAGATGGTCCGGGTTCTTCGGCGAGCAGATCTGTCAAGAAGGGACAATTAACATCCGTCTTAATAACCTAACCTACTTTAATTAGTTAACTAACAAACATACAACTATTTACTAATTGACAATTTTAAACATTTAGAAATGGCAGCACTGCACACTAAGGCAGGCTGAATCGTCAGTCGAGAGTCGTAAGGTGATCCTGCGTGCGGCCAGCCTAACGTTTTGCACCAGTGAAATGCTGGTATCCCTGTAGTCAAAAGAGTGATATATATATATAATTGCGCGTGTGTGTGTGTGTGTGTGTGTGTGTGTGTGTGTGTGTTCAAAATTATTGATGATTGATGATTGATTTGGAATCAAAATGAATTGCATCTTAGAAGGCTTCAGTTGTATTTTATTCCAAATTATTGGCAAAGAATTAAATTTGCACAAATTAATCGAACGTACAAACACATATATAAACGTTCCTTTGCCAGCCAAAATTGTTTTTGAGTTTTGGGTTAATAACAGTCCTGGTAACCATGAAATAACTGAAATTCCATATGACCAAGTTTTTTTGTGGTGAATGTTGCAAAGTTAACGATTTTTAAAAATTTCTTTTTCAAATATCTTTAATGAGAGTAGTAGTAATGTTTACAGTGAGGGGCCTATGCCCCCACCTTTAGGGCCGTAGCCAGACCAAATCAGTAGGAGGGGCGGAGAAATTGACAGGGGGGGACAATGAAAAAATTTAATGTCATTTTTTGTGAATATCGAAATATACTGCAGAAAATTACATTCAAAACTATAACAAGTAAAACACCGTAGGCTAAATAAAAAAATGATCAAACCGATACATATAGATAGGCATATTGGGTTATAGAATACAATATTTAGTCTAAATTTAGTGTAAATAAAAGTCTTTGTAAGTTTTTTAAATTTTAGAATAACTGTATGCGGCGAGTTTTTTTAGCGAAATTCTTTAGGAATTCAAGCATGTCTATTTGCTTCGTTCTCTTATTTTCAAAGGCAAGTAAAACAAGTTGGCTTTGGCGTTTTTGTAGCATGGAACGCCGTTGCGGTTGGTTTTCCCAGGGGGGGCATATTATTTTCCAGGCGGGGCTTTGCCCCCCCTGCCCCTTGGCTACGGGCCTGCCCCCTTTACGTACGCCACTGTATATACTATTCTGATTATGGTATGCGTGTTAGTCGATCCGGCCCTAACTTTGAAAACTTCCAAACAGACAAACACAGACAAAGTGGGTAAGGAAACCTTTTATAAAGTATAATGAACTCTATGAAATGTATTCGCTACAGTAAGAAATGAACTCTCAATGAAATGAACTCACCAACGTAATACTCCACTGCGTCGACATCTCCGTAAATATCCTGCAATTCCTTTGAGAGTTCGTCTTCTCCAGTGAGTTCGCGGAAACTTTCGTAAGGCTCGAGTCCAAACCTCTTTCTGAACTGATTGAAAGGTTGGAACCTCATTTTGCGGCTGTTGTTTATCTCCTTCACGAGAACGGGTTCGATCACCGCCGGGTGATTTCGCGCTGTCAACTGTTAATCGGAGTTAAAATAATGGGGGGTTACTTGTGATGACGTTACAACTACATACAAACGAACGAACTAAACAGATTCGGACTGAGCAAAGAAAACACTACGTTTCATCCAACTAAGTCAAAGTTAAGTCAAGTCTGTCGCGTTCTTTCCGTCTAAACCTCAAGATTCGACGAGACTTGATTCAAGTTTTACCGAAGCCAACTCCGGATGTGGCAAGAGAAAACGCGAGGTACGTTTTTGCAAACAAGCATATTACCTTTTGATTCTATAAACGACATTTCAAGAATTTATTGTATTAGTTAGGCCCATGTATGAAAGAAAATATATTTTATTGATGTTAGAAGGCTATGATGCTACATTAAATTTACACATTTATAAGCCTTGAGTAAAGAATTGGCCTTCAATCATTGCAATTTTGGGCCTATATTGGCCAAGACTAGCGTTGCTGTTGCGAACTCAAACCTAGACCACAGTCTAAGCCATATTCAGTCTTACTGTGAGTTAGATTCGTGAGAAAAGCCTGAAGTTAAGACCCTGCTGCCCTATATTGAGTGCCCAGATGAATTGCTTAGCCTTTAGCTCATGAACTATGAAGTAGACCTAGCCAAAAGTGAGCCTAACTGAGTTTTGTTTACATATGACTTCACAAACCCAAACTGCCGCGTTCTTTTTGTCCACAAATCTGACTTGGAGTCCGTGAAAGAATGCGACTTCAAATCAAGTTTTGGACAAAAAGAAACCGTCTTAAATTTTCTGGCGATGTGACTGACTCGCTCAACCTATACATTGAAAATGCGTCGCGTTTATATACACATATGGGATGAATTTCACAATTAAACACGTGAAAATAATGAATAATGTAAACACAAGGAAAAAGAAAAAATGATTCCAAGGTTTTTCGTGTATTCAACAGTACACCTCGTCAGGGTACTGACGAGGTGTACTGTTGAATACACGAAAAACCTTTGGAATCATTTTTTCTTTTTCCTTGTAGGTTTGCATCATATATATATATATATATATATATATATATTATATATATATATATATATAACGGGTCTGTCAAAAAAAACTAAGCCAAATTCAAACCTTTATTAAAACAAAACCATTTATCTAATTAAGTTGAATTTTTTACACAAAGTATCGGTAATCACCAATTATCCTTTAAATTTTTATGACGATATCTTCAGAATTGTTAATTTTATTAATAATTAACTAAAAAGTGAGATTCTCCTACTTACATTTTTAGTTAAATAAAATTAAAAGAACTGTTCAATATGATTCCCTTGCATTTCTATCACTTTTTTTTTAATCTTGGTCTGAATTCGTCTATTGCTCGATTTATTTGCTCTTGCGGGAGCTCTGCCCATTTTGCGATAATCAACTCACGCAAATGATTGACATCCCTTATTCTGTTCCTATACACTCTCTCTGCCAAGTTTTCCCATATTCCGTAGTCTACAGGGTTTAGGTCAGGGCTGTTAGGTGGCCAATTATTCGGTTCCAGAAATTCAGGCACATTCTTTTTCAAATATTCGATGGTTGTTTTGGCAGTATGTGATGTTGCACCATCTTGTTGAAAAATAAAGTAACCTTGACTAGCCAAGTTTCTCATTTCTGGAAGCATTTTCTCAAGCAGGGTATTTGGATAATATTGAGCATTAATTTTCACTCCTGGCTCAATAAAAAATATTGAAGTTTTTCCCAACTTGGACACTCCAACAGAAACCATGACGCTAGAAGAAAAGTGACTCCTTGTTGCGTACAGTCTTTCATCTTGGATTTCGTTTTTCTTCGCAACATCAGAATAAACCCGGTCATTCTGTGAGTTTCTTGGTGGTTCTACCGTAAAACGTTTTTCATCCGTAAAAAATGTCTTGGAAAGTTTATCTTCAGTTATTATACGTAAAATACGTTTGGATTTCTCAACTCTTTTCTGACAGTTTACTTCTGACAATCTTTGTCCATGCACTCTTTTAAATGGTTTAAATTGCAGATCAGATTTAATAATCCTTCTTACGCTTGATTCTGATATTTCTAGTTCTTTTGATATTTGAGCAGGTGTCATGTGGCTACCAGGTCGATCCTCTTGACTAAGGATACGTTCCTCCACTTTCTGAATATTTTCATCTACTCTAACTGATTTTGGTCGCCCACTACCAACCTTCCTTTCAATGCTTCCTGTTTCATCGATAGTTCTCAATAAGTAATCTAAACCTGATCTAGTCCATCCTTTATAATCGAATTCAGAAAGTAATTTCATTGCACTATAACCTTTTTCAACTCTATAATGCTTTATAATTATTTTATCTTCATGTGAGAATGACATATTTAGAGGTATTCACGAAAAATTTTAAGTCTAAACAAATTCTGAAAAAGAGAAAAAAGAAGATATTACATAATGAGAAAAACTGAAATTTTCGCAATCTGTAGAAATAACCGCATAACTCCTAAAATATGTAAAATAAAGTTATAAAATTATCACAGATTATTTATGAGCCTTTTATTTATTTAGTGTAAAAAAATATTTGAAATCTCTATCAAATTGTGCATTTTATAGAGATTTCAAATTGGCTTAGTTTTTTTTGACAGACCCTGTATAATTCATTTTCATAAGAAAGAATTAATAAAAAGGTTGAGAAAAAAGTTAAACAGGGCAAAAGGTATTTAATACTCACAGCTCCTGCTCTATTCTTGGCCATGGCCTCGATGAAGGTTTCCAGACCGTGTTTGAAGACAGCCGCGTTCGAATACGTCATGTCCATGATTGTGTAATATGTGTCATTCACCTGTAGAGAAGAGGAAACATTTGTATGTAGTTTCGGGGGAAAAAGTTTGGCTATAAAGTAAAATTTCTAAAAAAAAAAAAAAAAATTACTGATTGGCAATTTTCTGTCTTTCTTTGGATATTTATCAATTTAGTTTTTTTTTTAAATTTTTGGTTGCTTGGCGACCCTTTTTCCGGAACCTACAAATGAGATAAAATCACTCGATTGTTTCTTAAATGACATGACAAAAATCTTGCATTCCTATTAAGCACGCACACGCACACACACACACACACACACACAGTATCTCCAAAAACTTAAGGTTAAAGCGAGTATTTTTTCTAAGTTACTTACGTGAGTAGTATGACCGCAAAATGGACGAGTGCAAATGCAAATGTTGCAAGAGTGCCACCCCACCCCCTTGTTGCAAGGCACCCCCAAAATGGGGGAGGGGGGAATGTTGCAACTTGGAGACTAGGTTACCCCCCAAGAGAGAGGAGGAGGAGAGAAAGGAGGAGGTGTTCGCTCGGCTGCTGCCAAGCGCATATGAGGTCTTCAGCCGTGCCACCGCTCTTATAGGGCCCCTAATCAGCCAGTTGGCTTAGAAAGTTGAGTTGACAGTTTGCGTTTATTTATTTAAGTATATATTCTGGCTTAGAAGGCTGAGTTGCCAGTTTGCACTATTTAATTAAACCATATATTAATCAGCCAGTTGGCTTAGAAGGCTGAGTTGCCAGTTTGCGTTTATTTATTTAAGTATATATTCTGGCTTAATCAGCCAGGTGGCTTAGAAGGCTGAGTTGCCAGTTTGCGCTATTTATTTAATTAAACCATATATTAATCAGCCAGTTGGCTTAGAAGGCTGAGTTGTCGGTTTGTGCTATTTATTTAATTAAACCATATATTAATCAGCCAGTTGGCGTAGAAGACTGAGTTGCCAGTTTGCGCTATTTATTTAATTAAAGCATATATCCTGGCTTATTCCATCAGTTGGCTTATCTGGCTGAGTTGCCAGGTTGCGCTATTTATTTAATTAACCGATATATTAATCAGCCAGTTGGCTTAGAAGGCTGAGTTGCCAGATTCGCTATTTTTTTTTATTTAAAACATATATCTTGACTAAGATCCATTTGGCTTAGAAGGTCGAGTTGACAAACAGCAATTAATTAAAACAAATATTTTGCCTTAGAAATCCGCTTTACAAACCAAGCAAATGATATAATTAAATACCGTGTACAAACAAAAAGGAATAAATAAAACACCAATACATCATTCTGTTTATTTAGATGAATTATTGGATATAAATATACAATGGTGTGTGTGTATATATATTATATAATATATATATATATATGGCGTCCCAAAAAAATGTATACACACTTTAACAGCTGATAGCTCAATTGATGTTTCTTTCTTTCCAAGTTAAACCCATTAGAATTAATAATGGCAGTCAGACTAAGCTTTGAACAAAGGAAATTCATTCTAAAATGCTACTGGAAGTGTGAAAACGCAGTTGAAGTGCAAAGACAGTTTAGGAGGGAGATTCAAACAGATCCACCAACGCGACTTACCATCACTCGAATTAGAGATAAGTTTGAAGCCGATGGAACTGTTCAGAATGTCCACAAGAAGCGTTCCGGAAGACCACGGACATCGACAAGCCCCACAAAGCAAGAAAGAGTACTGGAAACGTATCACCAAAGTCCAAGAAAATCTGTGCGGCAAGCGAGTCGTGAGGTAGGAATTTCAGAATCGTCTGTCCAACGCATTTTGAAGCGCTGTCAATGGAAAAGTTACATTCCAAGATTAGTCCATGCTATTAATGAAGATGATCCGGACCGAAGAGTGGAGTATTGCGAGTGGTACTTGGCACGATGTGGATGTGGATTGGACGAAGGGGTTTCGTAGAATACCCTCCGCGTTCACCAGACCTCACACCACTAGACTTTTTTATGGGGATACTTAAAAGACAAAGTCTACGCTATAAAACCTGCAACAGTCGCTGAATTGAGAGCAGCCATTGAACGAGAATGCACACAAATACCAAACGAAATGTTTCGTGATGTTTGCGATTCCATTGCTTCGCGTTATCAGCAGTGCCTGGACCAGAACGGACGTCAGTTTGAAAACAGGCGTTGACAAAACAATTAAATAATGTCTGTAGATTCTATTACATTTTGAAAATGAAATGTATTTTAATAAACACTGCCTTTATAAGTATTTAAAGTGTGTATACATTTTTTTGGGACGCCCTGTGTATATATATATATATATATATATATATATATATATATATATATATATATATAGTCAAAAATAATAATAGCATCATGAATAAGAAATATATAATCAGAAATATACAAAACGTTGTATTATCAAAATATTAGTACAGGAAAAATATAGTTATATAAAATATATTGAAAATATACGAAACATATATTCAATTGCATATTAGTACAGGAAATATATATACACAAATTAAATATATATCCTTTATGTTATTGGTGCAAAACGCTAAACTCACACGTAATAGAGTCTACATCCACATCGCCGTTACTTTGTACGACGTGGTAAAACCGTCCAAGCATCACTTCACCATTTAACTGATACGGAGGTCTATACTCGACATAAATGGCTTTCATATCATTCAATACTATTTTTGTGCCCACTTTACACCCGGCGGGCAAGTTATCTTTAAACACGGCTAGAACGCAATCAAAAGCACGCACAAAGAGGTCATCGTCAACCACATCATCATTATTAAATACAAGTTTATAAACACGCCTTTCCAACCGGGGGTTTTTTCGTACCGTCCCGAGCTTTTCAATCGTGAACTCTTCTTCACGCTGCATAGCGGCATTGGAAATAATCTTCCTGAAGAACTGTTCCTCTATATAATGGATAGCTGTCTTGGGTGAACAGTGTAGGCGAGCTCAGCTCTGTGCCGCTCAAGTGCTTTGTACCGAAGTTCAGGATATTTCGAAGAATCTGACCCTTTTAAATATGCGTCCAGCTCTAGACCATTCTCCCTCTGTTCATTCCTACATTCAATAAACCCGTCGAGCAGAGCGGTGTATGCGTGTTCAAGAACCGTGTCAAAATAAATCATATCCGTAACACGAGCGTCTAATATAGGCTTCAGCTTACGGAATCCGACGATTTCAAACATTCTGTCGAGGATGAAACGGTTTCGTGTAGGGACAAGAACGTCATTATCAGCTGTGTTCTTCCACATCAGTCGTATATCAATGCATAGTTGTTCGTTATTTATACACAATGTGCAAACAATGGTATATGAGGCGGCGTCACTAATCAGCTCTTCTTGTACTTACGCCAGCAGGTTTTCTATAACGGTCCTCTGCCCACCTCTCAACTATCACGAAGGCTTTATTCATCTCCTCAACACTTAAATAAATAACGTTACGTTTGCTTGCTTGCCTGCAGATCGTTTCAAGCACATAGTTAATGGTGCCGGTTTCACGCCTGAACACGCGCAATGATTTCGTCACGGAGACGTCGTACGAGGCGTTGAGAATGCTTCTCAAAGGGAGTTCCATCGTATTCGCACGTCCAATCGGTTCAAGCTCTGGGATGACTATGGCACGTCCACTCGGCGCAAGTTCTGAGATGACTATGAGGCACAGGAGGCAGGCAGGATCGGCTCGACGGGGAGGGGTGAGTCACGCTGAAGATACGTGTATGGGTTTGTTCGAACTCGTATGCTCCGCGAGGTACACTGGTGGGCGGCACGGGAGGAGCGAGTCACATCATAATCTAATGAAACGTGTACGGCGCTGATCCAACGTGAATCGTTGTATCCCATTATATTGGGCAGGTGTTTTGAGAAATTTTCCGCTACAAGTAGTAATATCGGTTTTAATGTTTTATCACTCCCACTCCCCAGAATATGCACCAGGCACTTTTTGCAAAGGTGGGTTTTCATGAACTAAACACATTTTATAACGGTTTTAATGCTTTATCACTCACCAGATGTACATTTCCACAAACTAAACATCTTCACAAACCGGCGCGCTATTAGAGAGAAACATATGTTCATATTTATACTTTTTGTTTAACAAGCGATACTCATCTCTAAAGTCTGTTAAAAACTCTCACAACCCGTTAGCCACAACCTCACTACAAACCTCATAATAAGTATTTTTACCACTATATTAATACATAAGATTGTCCATAACGACAACATTTACATTTTCAGTCGTAGGGTACGAGTAGTCGGTATGGTGTAACATGATATAATACCGCTTGTCACACCACTCATCCACAAGACTCACTACCCATAACTGTTGTTTATCTTCTGATCGTGTTACTACTACTACTACGCGGTACATGTGAGCCTTTATAAAGCTTAGGTCTATAACATACTTTCTTAAATTTACCTTAAATTTACCTTAAAGCGCTTCTGCCTCAAGGGTGCGCTGCTCCCACGAAGTCCACTCAGCGCCTCCTGAGGCGGGGCCACGACGGGGTCGCCACTTCAATACATCGTCTGTAAATAAATGTTGAACACGCAATATTAAAGGTAGCCATTACTATTTTTCTTCTATGCGTGAGAATAAACATCTGAGCTCAAGGGTGTACAGAGGTCAACCGAGGCCTCTATCCCTGCGTACTGATCAGGTTGCGGCATGACTCACGTTGTCGGTCTTACAGTGGGCGTGGCTTAGCTTTTTACTGTACACTCACTTTCTCCTTTGTGTGTGTGTGTGTAACGCTAGTTGAAACACGATCTATTTAATAAACGAAATATTCAGGGTATATATATTTACAAATACGTTACGGCACACCTTTGTACCCCTAAGTTCCTACACGCCCCCTAGCTTCTGTGCCCGAAAATCGTGGGTGCCTACAGTCAGTTGGGGCGGGCGGTCACCCTCATCATCTTCCAAGCACACTAATTCCTTCAGCGAATCAAAGTTAACGACCCGCCGATTCGCATGGTTAAGCGTGATACCCTTAGCCTTCACGATATACCTCGTATCATCCCCTATCCTCACCCGTACCCCATAGGTTTTTGGTCTTGTTGACACAAACGAGTTCGCGTATGCGTTGTCCCCATACTCATCCTTGATCTCGTCAGTTAGCTCTCCGAGGAACTCCCCAATAGCGGGCATGTATTCACCCCTCCTCGCTGTGAATATCACGCTATCTGTATCAGCATACAATTTTCCCCAAAGACTGTTTAGGCACAACTTTGCACTAAAGCGTTTGCCAGGGTTCTTTACAATTTGTGTACGATCAAGCTGTATACCTTCACGGTCACGGTAACGCTAAATATAAGACGTTTTTTCATCTTCGGTATCAACCCCTCGCGGATATCCTGACGCCTCAACCTTATCCTTAAAAAATACATTTATATATGGTGTGAAAAGGTTGGGTAGCTTCTGGAACCTCCACACCTCATGTATCTTCATTATTCTATACCCATGGAGAACGGCTAGGCACAGTTCAGGGCTGGTGTATACACCTCTGATCTTACGCTGGTGGGGTGTATGGTCACCATCACCATTGTTCTCTTCTGCACACTTCACGCACAGGGAAAACATGAGCTTGTGATCTATAACGACGGGTAAGATAGGCATCCATAAATCGCGAGGGGGTAGAACATCTACGAAAGAGAGACCAAAGTTGCGCTCATTGAAGTTGGTCGAAAGCTCCTCGATGGTTGGTATGGCGGGACCCACCATTTTTTCAGGTGCACCTACGGGATATGGATTGTTCTTTATCACGTAAGGGTATAAAGAACAGAAGTTGTAGTAATGGCGCTTCACACCCTCCGTAGGCGGGAAGTATAGCTTGAAGGGATATGTACGCCCTCCGAACAAGCTATCACCGCATTTGAGAGGATCCAGCACCATTGAAAGTTTGATCGTGATTATTTCTTCACGGTACTGTCCATCTGCCTCCATCCGTGCATCATACTCATGTTCCCACAAAACTTTGTGAGTGAACCCAAAAAACACGACCATTAACCTTAATGGGTACTTCACCCGTGTTGCGGGCATGCTTTATGTATACACCTGTCTGCTGCTGTAGGTGTATGAGCCAGTAAATAGCCTTGTGCCCATAACTGCGGGGGTTGTTTCTGTAGATAATGGCTAAGGTGTCTTTAGGCATGAAGTTATTCTTGAACACCGTAAAACATACTGAGGCGATGGTGGTTGCGACTTGCAATGGGTCGCATTTGAAACGACATATGTACATCCTTCTAAAGGCCTGGAAACATACTCTAAGCACGCGCACATCATTCACGCAATAACGCTCACAGTCATCAGCTATATTATAAGGATTACATTCATTAAAACTGTTGTAGTATCGGTCAAAATCTTCACGTTCATCTGTGCTCATACAATCATAGTTAAAGTAATGTTTGGGTGAAGGTAGTCCTACGTAATTTAAAGTTTCGCTAGTGAGGAAAGTGTAAGGGAAATATGCTTTTGAAACTTCAGCGGCTACACCCATCACCTTGGGTAGCTTTGCTAATTTACATGGTGTGAATAATAAAGTGTCTTTAATACAGATACAAATAAGAGGTAATGTACAGTTTAGTTTGTTGCCTCTTTTCAAGGGATCACCTGTAAATATCTCAGAGGACTCGTGCTCAAGCAACTCCTTATAAAGGAACTGTGTGTCATATTTTGCCCCGTTATGGGCGAGAATATACAGTCATTTTTTTTAACTTGTCCGCTAACGTGACGATATAGGACAGAGAGTTTCACAGGGCTATCGTGAGCATTCGTTCTAAATACGTTTGTCCGTTTTCCACATTTGTGACACTCATCACAGATAGTCTGGCTTACAAGTAAATGCGGAATAACCTCTTTGGTTTCAGCATTCGTGTATGTTTCTATATCGTAGTACACAGTTATACAAGGGCTGTTTTAAGGCTTGGCGTCTTTCATATAACCTACATGCCATGAGAAATATAAGGCGGTTGGAGTAAAGCATGTATAACAGTGAATTTCATCACATTTATGGGTGAATTTCCCCTAATTATCCATCATGTGAAACATACCACATTCACAGATTCTCATTTTCTGTACGTACCAATTGATTTATGGAGCTCAAAACAGTTATTATTGAAAAATGTGCATCTACACACATTACAATCCCTCTTCTCGGCTTCAACTACACGGCTTTCACACTGCTCACATACCATGTGACATTCTTTACAATGTTTCACTATATCATCCGCAAACTCGATACACCCCTTATACAAATCATGATGTCCATATTTCCGACTTTTATCATAACTCGCGTAAAGGTCCCTTATATTACAGATGGGGAGATACGTTGCCCCTGACAGTCCTAAAATAAGTAGGGGTCTTGTACGCTCTCTCACACAGCTTTTAAAAACATATACAGTTCTAAGACGATCATCCAGTCCAAATACAACTATACGAACATTCATTTCCTGTTCTACCCTTCTCAGCTTTTCAGGACCCATATCACAGTCAGGGCGTCAGGCTCAAGTTTACAGTCTACAGCTAGTTTACGGGCACGCTCCACTAACGTAGGCAACCAAATGTTTTTGACCCGTGTATTTAGTACAGTAAACATACATGCTAAGAATATTGCTATAAAGCCGCAACCACGATCAACGTTTATATGCCGTCTAAAAATGGCCTGAGAATTGAAGTTCGGAGTATGAGGTGTGGCGCTATAACCCGCAACACGGTATACACGGTCAATATTTACCGTGAAGTTGTCCATATTGAAGGCTACACTACTTTGAGGGGCCTGCATTATATGGCCTAATATATACTCTATATCTTCAGCTGCAAAACGTCTGAACGGTATTACCACCCAAAAATCATCTACATCTCTGTCATCTGACCCGAATCCAAAGGACAGTCTGACCCAGCTTAATTTAATGCGTTTACTTCTGGGTTAAAAACACAATTAGTCACTTACTGCTAGTTATTAGAGAGTCTCTTTTCTCCTTCTGTCTAATTGTTGAGCGTACTTGCTGGTGGGGATCTTTTTCCGTTGTTTGTCCTTCTCCCTCCTCTCGTTCCGTCTTGTCGCCCCGTTCCTCGTTTTCGCTCTCCCTTGTCTCCTTTTCGCGGGGCTTTTTCCACCAGCGTCTCCTTCATCTTTTTGTGGTTGGTTGATCGGTAATGTATATCTATTACCGAGCACGCTCTTGTCACACAGTATATAAATACTAGTGTGGAGAATAACTGTGGTGAGCAACCAATTGGTTTCATCCACCCAGTTATTGACATAAAAGGAATTTAATAATTGTTAGATTAACTACCTACCTACTCAGTGAACCATTTTCGTTACCTCCCAACTACCCACACATCAGTTTTCCATATGTATTATATCTGGACCTACAGAATGTGGTAAAACGGTGTTTATGCTTAAAATCATCATGCACAAATTTTGAGAAGATCTCCCCCTTTTCTTTGATTGGTATGTCGAATAGCACCATATAACTTTAGTGTTCAACGAGTACCAAGATGGTTTTTTGTTCCACAAGGGGTTATATGACGTTAATTCGTTAAAGGGAAATGAACATACAGTCATCGTAATTGATGACCTCACGTTGGAGATGGATAAAACGTTTGCCGAGACATTTACAGTATTCTCCCACCACCTTAACATAAGCGTGTTCTTCATCAATCAGAATCTATTTTTAAAAAACAGATACATGCGCGATGTGTCGCTAAATACGCAATATCTAGTCTTATTCGCGCAACGTAGAGATGTGTCACAAATTGGGGTATTAGCCAATCAAATGTTCCCGAATCAGCGTAAGGAGTTTTTGGAGGCTTATAAAGAGGCCACAAACCAGCGTTATGGGTATTTGCTTTGTGACCTTCACCCGCGAAACACGTTTAGGGTGCTTCTAAGAACGAATATATTTCCAAACGAACCTGAAACGGTGTATATTCCAGAATGACAAATAGGGTAAAGAAATACCGTGAATTAATAAAAATCTATCAACGATTGCCCCGGACGATGCAACAGATGTTTGTTAAAAATATCGACTCTACTTTTTATAACATTAAGGCAGATTTCACAGATGCATTTTAAAAAGTCAATGTTCCAATGAAACCCTCTAAGAAGACTCGCTTACGTCGTTACAAGAACATAATACGAGCGCTGGCTCATAAAAGTCAAACTGTGGGTAAGAAGCGCATTATTGTACAAAGAGGGGGATCATTCCTGCCCATCTTATTTTCAGTTTTGGGGCCTTTACTGACTAGATTAATATAATGAAGAAGGTGGTTGTGATTCCGCACGAGGTGTATGCTTCATTACAAAGTTCAAAGACTCCAGACACCGTTCTAGAACCCCGTAAAAGTAGGCTTAAAAGAATGGAAAACGAGTTGCTAGCCCTATTAAACAGTGAAAAGTCACTTGATGAGAAAAGGCTCTTGTATCAAGAGGCTTTGCAGAAATTTCTTCATGAGTACGAAGATTATAAGCAGCCTACAGAGTACCCCGTGAGGCACAGCTCGAGTAGTGCTGAGCATAGCGACACAGAACCTGGCCAGACAAAGAACGGAACACAACACATCGAACATGTGCTAAAAAACAGCCTCCCACATACATTGAGGAATAAAGGGTTGTCTTTATAATCTAATGAGTGAGGATCCCATCATACAGTGGACCGATACAGGAGAGGTCATTGTTGAAGGAACAAGGGTACAAGGCTCCAATATCGTTGCGTATTTTAGAGGCACGTGGATAAGTAAACGCTATTATGACATTATTAACACCACCATAGGATGCGGGATTAGAAGACTGTACAGAGGTGTTTACGGTGTAAGGAAAAAAGATGTTGAGATTTTTGCGGGAACAGGATGCTTATACACTTCATAAACCAGTGAGAAAAAGGTTTAAAACAGCCAAGACAACAGCTGCCTCGATTGACTCTGAATATCTTTATTTGGCAGGCTGATTTAACAGACATGCAGTGTATAACAATGGTTACCGCTACATCCTATTCATAATAGACGTATTCTCTAGATCAGTGGTTCCCAAACTTTTTTTGCCGCGGAACCCTTTGACATTATTTAAAAAAGCGTGGAACCCCTACCTATATTCAAGAATATTAAAAACCACAAATTGTGGGATAAAAAGAGAACTTATTTATATTAAAAAATAAATTAAAAAATTCGAATAAAAAACACCTTAATTTTTGTAAATTTGTACATAATTAGTTTAAGAAAAATGAAATGAATACCTAATGGGAAGAATGCTTCTGCTTCTTAGACTCCAGTATCCTCTGGAAATTTGGTTTAATGTTGGATAATTGAATTCTCATATCTGGTGCAGCATCCAGTCTGCTGCGATATTCTGTTTTCGTGCTCGCATATCTTGAAAATCCTGATTCACACAAATATGTTGTTGCAAATGGCAATAGCACTCGTATGGCTTGTTTTGATAATTCCGGATATTCGTCACTTAAATTTCCCCAGAAAATAGCTACCGGAACTTCTTCAAACTTGGCCTTTAACTGAGTATCTGAAGTAATTTCTATTAAATTTTCATAATCCACTGCTAGAAATCCTGTTGGCTTTTCTTTAACTTTGAATGGATTCTGTACCCAGTAATGGTCTTTGTTCTTCAAATTTGGAAAATACTCAATTAGAGATTCTGATAAGCTATTGAGATGATTTTTAATATCATTGAGGATTTCAACATCTAATTCCACTTCGGATTCTTGGAGAAAGTCACTAAGAAGCGGAAAACAGTCAAGAGTATTTTGTTCCACATCTGAGATCCAGTACTGCAATTTACGTGATAAAGATACCATTTTATCTTGCGCTTGAAAAATGTTTACTTCTTTTCCTTGCAGAGATAGACATGTTTCATTCAATTTTGAAAAAATATCTGCTAAATATGCAATCCTTGCTAGCCATGCCATATTTGTTAATCTGTCAGATAATCTAAATTTATGATCAATAAAATAAGACAACAATTCTCTCCTCAATTCAAACATTCTCACAAGAACATTTCCTCGTGAGAGCCACCTAATTTCTGTATGTAAAAGTAGAGTGTTATGAAGACTACCCAGATCTTCACACAAGGCCTTAAAAATTCGTGATTGCAATGGCCGAGATTTAATAAAATTGATAATCTGCACTGCTTCGTCCAAAACTATCTTTAATGAAGCTGAAATCCTTTTTGTCACTAATGCATATCTGTGAAGAATGCAGTGATTACTGTCGCAGTTTTTTGCAACATTCTTGATTCGTGTTACAGCGCCAGCTAATTTTCCTGTCATTGCCTTTGCTCCATCGCTGCATACTGAAATACATTTTTCAAAGCCTATATCATGCGTTTTCATAAAATTATCAATGCAATTAAATATATCATTTCCTGTGGTATGCAATTCTAAACTTTTGCAAAAAAGCAAATCTTCTTCAATTTTCTTATTAAAGTCATATCTAGCAAACACAAGTAAAATTGCTAGTCCAGCAACGTCTGTGGACTCATCTATTTGTAATACATAAGCATCACATACACGCAATCGTGAAATAAGTTCATTTTGAATGTCATTAGCAATATCATTAATACATCTTGACACCGTATTGTTGGAAAGAGATACAGCCTCAACTTTCTGAACAGAATCTTCATTAAACACGCAAGATATTATACCTTTTAATAAAGGTTTTATAAGTGATTCACCAATAGTATGTGCCTCACCAGCAAGAGCAATGCGGTAACATGCTTTATATGACGCTTCTGTTGCATTTTCATTGTCTGTTTTACATTTTTTTAATAAGACACTTCTAGAGCTATTCAGACTTTCAAGTTTTCTTTCAAAAAAAAGAAATATCTTTATTTTTAAAAGTCTGATGGTTTGTTTCCATGTCTCTGTAACTTTGCTGGTGCTAAAGAACTGTTTGCTAATATTTTGTTACAAAGTAAGCAAAGGGCATCTGGGGCTTCTTCGTCACCAATACTAGTAAAACCATATAACAAATAATTAGGATCATATTTACGTTTTTTCATAGATGTCTGCACAGAATCGGAGGAAGCAGATTTCTTTTTTTGTGGATTAATCACACTAGAAGTTGGTGGTTGTGCAGCTTCTGCAATTTCTGTATCTTCTATAGATGCTTTTGTTTCACTAGTTTCTGCATTACTAGTAATTTCAGTTTTTTACGAAACCCATATTTTAACCATCGATCCATTGAAGGGTTAATTTTCACGAATTTTGAAATATTACAATTACGAAAAATGAATAATAAAAAGTTCTAACCAAATTAATTCACAGAGGACAACGATTTCAAAGATTGCACTAACGAAGTGTTTATCAAGTAGGCCTAGTAGGTAGAGGCAAGCAACGTTGCTGCACAATCTTCTGCACTTTAATTATTCGTTAGGCTTCACTTAGACCTGTTAGCGTCTTGTAAACAGATGCACAATATCCCATGTAAACATTAGGAAAATACTGATATTTTTACTGCGCATTCTGCTGCAGTTAATAAAGTCCTTTTGTATAACCACCTCAGATCACTTCACTTCCAAAGCTTACAAAACAAACTGATAACGCACGCTCGAGTCGAGTACCTCGACGACTATAGAAATAGATTATGACAAGTTCAAAACATGTTGGCTACGTCTCCAAACGCAGTTTACATCATTTTACATGCAGATTATGTACTAATATTAATAAATGTTTTCCATTAATGATAATTTAGTTGCTATTTATGGAAATTTTCTTTTAAAAAGAAAATCAAATACGCAAAACATGATAAGTATGGCCAAAAAAAATTGGCAACTCTTACAGAGGGCGCTGCTGTTACGTTCGAAATGTTTCGTTCAAGCCATTGCCGTTTCTAAATATTTCGCTCAAACCATACTTATGCTTTATTTTCCTTCGTGCAAAATTTCATATTTTCTTAGCTAGACTTATTTTTTTTAAAATGAGTAATTTATATTTTTTTTAAATAAAATATTTTTTATTTTAAACTTTAGCTCGCGGAACCCCTGAATTTTTTCGCGGAACCCTGGGGTTCCGCGGAACACACTTTGGGAACCACTGCTCTAGATACCTGTGGCTAATCCCCCTGAAAAATAAATCGCCTGAAACAGTTGCTAAAGCAACCAAAACGCTGATGTTGCTGAAAGACTTCAACGTACCATGAAGGATCGCATGCACCGATATTTTACACATAAAAAACCACAGATTTCTAGACATTCTGGAATCATTGGCCTCATCCTACAACCGCTCACACCATCGCACGATTGGGACAACACCTAACGAGGTTTTAGAAAGAGGTACGCGCCCAGAGGTGAGAAGAGATGGACCACCACACTGCGCGCTTCAAAGTCAATGCTTATGTAAGGCTGTCGCGTTCGGGAAATAAATTCGCGAAGGGATTTGAGCAAGGATGGACACGTGAGATTTTTAAAGTTAGGGCTATGAGGCCTAAAGGTGAGATAATGATGTATAACATTGAAGATTTGAATGGGGAAGAGATCTCAGGAGGCTTTTACCGCGAGGAGTTGCAGAAAGTGGCATTTAATTTTAATCACACTGCTTCCTATAATTTTCTCAATTTAGGAAAAAAAGTTTCAGGAAAGAGAAAAATGTACCTGGTGAAATGGCTAGGGTACCCAGAAAGCTTCAACACCTATATAAAAGCTGATGCAATAATGAAGCTTAAATAGGATCCTAAATCATTTCTACGTCACGCTCCCGTCCTCCTCATCCCTGTCTGTACATCCTAACAACACCCTCACCAACTTTGTGACAGAACTCCATGGGCCCATTGAATTGGAGCGTGATTCGTATGAGATGGGGTTATGTGAACTTCAGCTATTCACCAAACTTTTAACTCTTGAAAATGAACAAATCATATTTCTGATCCTTAGAAGATCCGATGAATGCGAAAAATTAGGCATAAACTTAGACAGCACTATACGCTCAACCCTGTGCGGTGAGGAGCGGTACTATAGCATAAATGTATCGCTAGGAATCGGGCATTATGATACAGCCATGGGCATTTATTTAAACCCGCCACAGTCTTGAAAAGTCGTACTTGACAAACGATTTACTTTTTGAAGTCGTAAACATAGACACGCCCGCTTGCACATTGAAGCTAAAGTCAACGCTTAGTACGAATATTAAAGATAAAGAGCTGTTCACAATTGTGGCTGAGGACCGATATAGCGCAGCCTTCCAAAGAGATACCTTTCACGAGGCACAGCATGAATTGTCCAGCTTAATGTATCAATTGAAGATGGAGAAATTGGTTGAAAGCTTTCCACCCCCAGAAATGTGCTATATTTATAGCAATATTGTAGAGCACCAATTTGTTGGGGACACCCAGGCACTTCTGCTGCGCATTGTACACATCCTCAACCATAGAGGGAAAAGTTTGAGCATTACATATGACAAGCCTCATTATGTGAATGTTGCGACTAATCTATTAACCAACATCTCGATATATATAAGGACGATTGAGGGAAAAATTTCCCATTCGGTGATGGGAGCTTAACAGTGAAACTACACTTTCGTCGTTTATAATGACTCGAAGGCCGTTCACAATATTCCGAGGAGTGAGGTACCAGCGTGGAAGTGGACTTGGGTCAATTTTTTCATCCATATTACGCACCGCTGTCCCACTGTTGAAGAGGGGGGCCAGGTACCTAGGGCGGAAGGCATTACAAACAGGTTTTAACGCGGCAGACATAATAGGGGCACTAATCCTAAAAAAGCTCTAAAAAACAATTAAAACGTACACGGGATGAGATCATCAAAGATGCAAAGAGAAAGATGCGTGGTGGCGGAAAGAAGAGATCTGCCAGGAATAGGGGGGTTACCATCATGTGGCGTTAAACGTAAAAGGAAATAAAAAAGAAGTGCTCTAAGCGTATGAAACCTATGACTGATCATTTTTTTAACTGATATAAGCTGAGGACGCTACTCTCACGAATCATAGGTTGACTAATACTCGTCGAGGGAGGTGGCACTGTTTCTGACTCGTCATGGCACGTTTCATCCATCCGTGTAGTTCACAATGCTGTAAATCGGATCTGTCCCTCTTTGATATGTCCCCCACCCAGGTCTCTATTGAGCATAGTAACTTTATTACAATTAACTCGTTAAACACAATTAGTTCACCCAGTGCCCCTATAGAATTCGTGATATGAAACCTATGACTGATCATTTTTTTTAACTGATATAAGCTGAGGACGCTACTCTCACGAATCATAGGTTGACATACTCGTCGAGGGAGATGGCACTGTTTCTGACTCGTCATGGCACGTTTCATCCATCCGTGTAGTTCACAATGCTGTAAATCGGATCTGTCCCTCTTTGATATGTCTCCCACCCAGGTCTCTATTGAGCATAGTAACTTTATTACAATTAACTCGTTAAACACAATTAGTTCACCCAGTGCCCCTATAGAATTCGTGATACCCAGCTCAGGCCCTTACTTTTTTGACCCGAGTTGCATGCACATGTATGCTAAACTACGCGTAACCCATTCTGATGGAACGGACTGCGATGATAGTTACGCTGCCTACCCTGAAACCAACTTTTTACACTTCATATTCAGCCAGTGTGAAGTGTATTTAAATCAGGCTAACATCTCGGCAGGTACTGGGTACTACCACCTTCGAGCCTATCTGGAAAATATCCAACTTTTCAAAAGAAGCGAAGGACACCTGTTTAACCGCCGAGGGGTATTACCACACTAAAGAGGAAACTGGAATAAAGGATAAATTTAAAAATTCATATATCTTTTTTTTTAGAATTTTTTGGGCGCCTACATACAGACTTTACATTCCAGGAGAAGTTGCTTATGAATGGGGTGGATATGAAGTTGAAGCTTACCCGCACGAATCCTGAGATCTGCATAAATCTGGGGACAGATCAAGAAGGCGCGAAACCCGTTGTGATACATATCATGGAAACGTATTTGCGTATACGCCGAGTGAAATTAAGTTCCTCAAAGCAATTAGAAATTGAGAGAGACTTAATTGGATATTTTACTGTGGCGTGTATTATAATTTAGGGTGTGTCAATTTGGGAGGTGAAAATTAATTTTTGCCAATTCCTTCACTGAGGGGTTTTAAAAATATGTTTTTGGATGTGAAGAATTCAAATCTGCTATTATTTTTGTGATTGCTCAACACTTAGCTTGGTAAATCTACGTTTCATTAAAAAGCACATAAATTGCTCTCGGAAAACATTTATTAATTTTAGCTTCTCAAAATGTCAGGTAATGCTATAAAAATTTTAGTTTCTCTGCATAAAACATATCCTAGTAATCATAAAACATATCCTTGTAATCATAAAACATTAGAAAGTAATGACATCAGTAAAAAAAAATATTTAAACAAGTTTCATCAAGTCTTGCTTTGATTCGTTCTTGGACATCAGTCGCCGACTTGCTTCTTGGCCTCTGATATAGCCCTCACATTTCTCATGTGTATACACCCTGCCTGCTGCCTCTGTGACTTGTTTCACACACCTCTCTATTGACTGAGCATGACAGGGCCACTGTGGAACTTGCATAGGCTTGTCAAAGAACTTCTTTACTTCCGCTGTAGTCAGTTTACATGTCAAAGGAGGTTCAAATACCCCGTCAGACCAGTCTGGCAGCTCCAACACGGAAGAAGCACTGGGGTTGATGGAAGGTGTCTTCCTGGGACGTACAGAAAGATCTCCAAGTGTGTCATCATCTCCACCCCTCATGTCAACAATCTTTTGGACACCAGCTCTCCTCTCCTCACTGTCATCTGAGCACAAGAGTGTCTGGATTATCATTTCGCTGAATGCATACCATGCTGAGCGCTTGATGGTTGGCAAAACAGCATCCACTACAGCCTTCTTTTGCAGCCTAACTAGCCTCAGCTGAAACAAGATGTGGCGTGGGCATTCCACCCAAGTGTGTTTTACTTTGATGTTGAACCAACAGGGGTAGTACACACCAACAATGTATTCCATTATCAGTCTTAAGTTGTTGAGGGTTTTGCCTTTAAGGCCATGTTCTGAAACCCATATGCGACAAAGCCTGTTTGCTGTTGTCAACCACCTTGAATGGCTCACTGGACCAATTTCAAGAAGGGCCAGATCTGTGGGAAGTTCTCCTGTCCTTATGGCCTGTGTGATCCTATACCCGTACGCTTGATCAGAAGAGAGATCCTTTACGACATTGTCACTCAGTGAAGTAAGAGGCTCTCCAATTGAGAGTTTGGTGAATGAAGGATCAATTTCAAGTTCGGTTGCAGTGTCTAGCATCTTGCCAATGTTACCTGTCCACTTGTTGTTAGACAAGGTCTTCCCATCCAGTGCTGTGATCAAGTGTCGCAGGGGTAACTCGTTAGTGTGGAGGGCACAAACCAACCAGATCAGCTTACGGCAAAGCTTGACCTCTACCCAATGCATGGAACCACCCTCCCAGCCAGTGTTAACATTTGTAGAATCACCTCCAATGGCCTGCAGGCTTTTATCAATGCCCTTCTTCTTCATGAAATCTACAAGATTATCAGCAATAACTTCAGCAGGTTTTTTTCTTGTTGAGCCTTTCTCAGGAATGAAGTGGTAGATATCTCTTCCACCTGGCTCACTGCACACAGAATAATGCTCTTCTTTGATGATGCTGGGGAACTGACGATCTGAATTGTCTGCTTTCAGCATAACTTTAGTTGTATCTTGACGGCCGTCAAAGAAGATGCAGTCAATTTCACCCTTCTTACAAAGATCATCAAATTCCTGATCCAGGGATCTCATAACTTTTTCTTGGGCCCTCTTGACTTTATTGTGATCAACTACAAGTCTCTTGTCTTCTTCAGTGATGAAGCCAGCATCCATAAAGGCAGCAGTGGTGATGGCAGCTGTGGCACGCAGGCCAACACCATATCTGATGCCAGAGCTGGGCAATAAATACATTGAATGTATTTAAATACTAAATACATGGGAGAAATGTATTTAAATACTAAATACGTTTTACGAATGTATTTAGATACTAAGTACAAAATACATCAATTGTATTTAAATACATTTGTAAATACATTTTAAATTGTTATCTGCAGATATATCACTGTTTGATTCACCGGATTTGCTTGTTGAAGCCATGACACGCACACGATAAAGAAATCAACCGCTTTCGACTAAGAGTGGCACACAACTGATTGAACTGACACGTTGAAACATGAACTATGCTGTACTACACTGTCGACGCGTCGTACTGTGCTAGTACAGAACGTGTATTAAACAAGAAAAAGTATTTACATTTTTATATTTTGAGTATTTAAATACATTGTATTTAAATACTATATTTAAATACATGAAAAACAATGTATTTATAAATACAGTTCTAAATACACAAATGTATTTAAATACGTATTTAAATACAAATGTATTTAAATACTGCCCAGCTCTGTCTGATGCTATGCATAGCAACATTAGGTATTTCTAATGTGTTGTACTCTGGCTTTTTATTGGAAGTTGAAGACGTGCTTGGTATTTCTAATGTCACTTCATAACTTCCATCCTTTCCATCTTGAGCATCAGCTATTTGTTCTTCATTTTCATCATCAGAGAAAATTATTTCATTTGATGGCATTGAAACATCCTGCTTACTTGTCTGCTTATATTCAGCAAGCCTTCTTCTTTCGTCTTCTTGCCGCTTCTGCTTTTTGACTTGTCTGTTGTGCTCAGGTTGATCTGGCAAGCCAATCTGATGTGGTCCAATAGAACCAGACTTGTCTCTCTGACCTTTAATGAAAGCAAGTTCCTTCACAGGGATCTTCATCTCCCTAGGGCATGTACAGTTAATGTGAGTTTCGTTTTTGCAACCAGCATCTGCAAGGCAGCCAAATTCAGAGCAGAGAACAATTTTACACTTGCAACTGAGGATGTCAAAAAGCTTGTCAAGTTAGTTTTGCAATGAAAGCCTCTTTGACATGTAGCTTTCCTCTCCCAAGAGATATGTTTTTGGCCTGCTCCCATCTCTCTTGGATCTTGTTTAAGATTGTGACTCGTGAATTTACAACGGGGGCTACAAAAGAACTGTTTGCTCGTTCCCACTTTTCAAGCACTTTAGGGTAAATGTCCTTTGCAACACTGGCTGCTGGGTAGTTTCTCACATCCTCACCACTTTGTTCTCTTAGCAGTAGCCCATATTTCAGAACGTCTCGCAGAGTTGGGAGTTCAGAGGGCAACAACTCTACCAGTTCCAATTAGGTTGCTCATATGTGTGAATGTCCCCAGTCTTATCCTCCTTTTAGAAGCCATTGTAGGTCAATTCCCACTGGTTAGGATGGTAGCACTGACGGACAAGTAATCTTCAGCACACTGATGAATATGTTTCAACCTGTGAAATAAGCAAAAACAGCAGTGCATTATATATACAGCATATATAATTATTAATATAATAATTATTATATAATTCCACAAAAAAGTAAAAAAAGTCACTATTTTTATGTAGCTTCTTACCAAGCAAAACTAAATTATATTAAATTAACAAAAATATCTTTAGAATTCCTAAGTCATGCTGCAACTTTTTAGCACCCCTCATATTTGGAATTCGAAAGTTGAAAAATTCGACACACCCTAGACTGTATTAACAGGGTACAGATCAAACTGTATACGACCCCCGCAGGGCTGGCATCGAAGCAGCTAGAAAACGTTGCTCTTGGAGCCCTACCTAAAAGGATATTAATTGGAATGCAAGACCACGCCTCGACGAATGGAAAATATAAAAAGAGTGCCTTTAAATTTGAGAATTTCGGCCTTAAAAATATTACTCTATACGTAAATGGCATCGCTCTGGGTGGAGCAATGAATACGGACTACTCGTCAGACGCTGTGTTCCCCTTCTGCGCGAGAGCATATAGTAGTCTGGCTCATAAAACAGGCGCCTGTGATGGACTTGGTTTTGGCGTAACGCAGAAAGAATTTGTCGAAGAATTTAACATTTATTCATTTGATATTATGCCTGACTTGTCTGCAGGCACAGATACCCATTTAACCCCACAACAAACTGGGAACATCTCAATCAGGTTGGAGTTTGCCAAACATATAGACGCGCCTATAAGTGCACTCGTGTATCTCGAGTCACAAGCACTAATAGAGATTGATCGTTTCAGGAACGTCATCACTGATTTTTAAAATGGATGAGAATACAATTCAGAGAGTGATGAAAAGTGATCGTTTCACACGTTCAAAATTTATCGGTGTATGCGAAGAATGAAATATTGAAGGTGCAGAGTAGGAGAAACTGGTACGGGATTATCATTAACACCGACATTGTGGTGGGGTGAGGGGATTCATTAGTTTGCAATCTATTTTAAAACTATGGAAAAAATGTACTATTTTGACTCACTCGGATTTCCGCCATGGAATGATTCGGTAATTGTGAAGTTTATAGCACAACTAAGTGTGCCTGAGATTATTTGGTCCCCATATCGTTTCCAAGGATATTATACTGAAACATGCGGGTTGTATTGCATTTTGTTTCGCATGCACATGTCACGTGGGAAGTTTTATGAATTTTTTAAAATTATTCGATTTATCTGACACAGTTATGAACGATAAAAGTGTTTGCACAGATAAAAAAAAGGTTCCCATATGTTAGCACACCCTGTAATGTGTAAAGCTGTATATACATTTGTAACGGTAGCCAATAAGACTTATGTATCGGATACTGACCCCTTTTTGTACATGTTTTCTGCTATTTAATAAATGAAAATATATTACATTTTGTTCTTAATGTAAGTATTTTTTGAGGTTATCTCCTCTACGATCTGGCACTCGCTAGACCGAATGTGTGCCAATACCTCGACATCTGTATTCAGGTCACTGGGTTGGCTGGGCGGAGAAGCATCCATTTCATTTATCCGCCTTTCATCAAAAGTAGCTATAACACGCCGTAGCTCGGATTCGCCCCTGTAAGGATAAGTAAAACAAATGCCCCGAAATTGGATGCAGATAACTTGTCTTGTGTCCACCATAAATATATATATAAATCAGAGACATAAAGGGTTAAACAATAAGTTAGGTTAGGTTATATTAAGCCCTGAATTTTTTGTAGGGTTATGAATGCTTGTATTTCAAACGTTAGCAATTTGTACCTTCAGTTCTTAAAAGGTTAAGATTCCATAAGAAATGTAAAAACACATAGCATATATATATATATATATAATATATTATATATATATATATATATGGTAACAGAATAAAAATTATTTTTGAAAACGCGTTTATTGCGGGCTTTTACGGTTAGGTTATATTTCTATTGTAAGTTTTATAAAAATTCCGCAAGAAACGTACAAACTATTTTTCAAAACAATTATTATGACACTTATTGATGAGATGAGTAACCCCTGTCTTCATTGAGCGGGTCTTGCATTTCACTACAATTTTCCGCAACACTCTGGGTAGATAATAGTTCATCCTGGTCTAGCGCTCTGAAAATTATGCGCGCAGCCTGGGCATAATTGACATCGTCCTCCATCAGATCGGGGGTATTGTACAACGGTAATTGACTCATAGCGTATAAATCCCTTTCGGAAAATGTAAGAAACTGAGTCTCTGACCCGAAACGCTCCCTTTATAAGGGGGCCTGTGAACAGCCCCACAAAGCACAATCCTTAGCATCCTATTGGCTGAAGGTGAATTTTGGGCGGGGCGTGACGCGTAGGCCTGCATAGCAAACAACCCGATGTCCTGGGAGCCGCCCAACAGGGTTGTGATTGGTCGCCCCGTGAAATCTGGGCGTGCCATCTGCTTCGATTCGTGGAGAGATGTTTCAAAATTTATCTTTCTGCGAGATATAAACGCCTGAATAATCTCGAATCTTGTGCGTTTTGCTGATAAATAAGCAGTATATATTGTTTATTTATATGGTCACGTTCAGAATGGAAGACCTTTTATGACATGTATTCAAATTTTTGTTGTTGAAGAAACATATGTTTTCAAATTTTATCTTTAAATGCGAACGAAGGATGATATTTGAGCAGAAAGGAATAGATAAAAACAATGAGTTGTGATGTACTGACCACTGAATGCGATATCGCGCGAACTGAAATGACCCATCCTGTGATTAAAGAAACAAACATCTGTTTCAAACTTTATCTTTAAATGTGAAAGATTATATATATATATAAATATATATATATTTTATATATATATATATATATATAATTTCATATTAGAAGGCCTTTTCTCACATGTATTCAAGTTTTTGTTGTGGAAAGATATAAGCTTTGTCCATCAGGAGGTTTGGAGGGAGGGGGAGGGAGAGAAAGATAAACGAAATGATCGTGTTGCTATAACGGGGTCTGGCATATTTTCCACGTCTGAGTTGATCGATGTTATAATATCCCGTACGAATTGTTCGGTGCTTTACCCCCAGCTTGGACCTACTTTTTTTCCGTACGATTTGTTCGGCATTTTACGCCCCGCCTTAGACCTAATCTTGCAACAGCATACAAATTTGCAACATTGCATTGCAACAGTTGCACCATTACATTGCAACATCTTGCATAGCTCCTGCAGCCTTCTATGCTGCCTGGCAGAAGAATATATGCTTTAATTAAATAAATAGCGCAAACTGGCAACTCAACTTCTAAGCCAACTGGCTGATTAATATACGGTTTAATTAAATAAATATCGCAAATTGGCAACTCAGCCTTCTAAGCCAACTGGCTGATTAGGAGCCCTATACGAGAGCGACGGCACGGCTGAAGACCTCATATGCGCTTGGCAGTAGCCGAGCGAACACCACCACCTCCTCAACCTTTCTCTTGGGGGGATAACTCCGCCTCCAAGTTGCAACATTCCCTCCTCCCCCATTCTAGGGGTGCCTTGCAACATCATGCAACAATTGCAGGTTAAGCACAATCGCCAGAAATCATCCCTATTCACACCCCGTACCCTAAGAAGGGGTACAGAGTCGGCGTGAACTACAAAGGGAGTCACCTGAACCCGAGCATTTGCAAAGTATAAGTGGTCGAGTACAACTCAAACCGCGAAGGCGAGAGTTATTATTATTATGTTTAGGGACCTACAGCTTTACCTGGGATCTGAATGTTGCTTAACTTCGCTCATCTAACGGGAAGCAGTGATGTGACTTTTTGTATGCAGGAAGAAAGGGCCAAGGCAAATGCCCACAAAAACGGCCCCCCCTCACCTTCGGAGAAGGAGAGAGCCAAAAATCAAGATCTAAAGTTTTTAAGATGCTTGGACACTACGTTTGAAAGATTGGAGGTCATAGACTGAGGGAAAGATGGATTGACGTAACCTAGGAAGACCATGAGAGGCGCCTTAATCCCTGAAATCTGGTCCACCCCGAGACTCGAACTTAGGACCTTCAGATAATCATCCTGGCGATCTGTACCCACTAGGATATACCCACGATGGTGTTCTTATTATTCAATGAATTGACTTAATTAAAAATTTAAAAAATATTTTAAAAATAATTTTTTGGGGAGCGTGGGTTACCAGGGCATTCATTTGGCATGCCTAGAATGAATGTATGACTCAGGTGGAACTAGAAATTGACCTTTCAACCGTTAAAAATCTCTATTAATGCCACCAAATTTTAAGTTTTATTCGGTATGGCCTTTGGATCCTCCCAAGAGGAGGCGCCTTTGGCAATTTGGCGCCGCTGATTGGGAGGCCCTTAGGTGGTACTTCTCTGATTTCCCATGGAATGATTACCGCTTCCGTGGCCGGGACTCTTCCGAGTGTGCTGAGCGCATCACGGAGGTGATTCTCTCGGGCATGAAGGTGTACAGTCCATATTCTATTCCTACTACTAATGCAAAAAAAACCTTGGTTTAACTTTACTTGTTGTAATGCTATCTGCAACAGAGAGGAGGCTTTCAGAAGGTACCGTCGCCATCCAACCCTTGACTCTCACTCAGCTTATATTTCTGCCTGGAATCGTGCAAAATCTGTTCTTCGACTCGCCAAAAATTCCTTCATCCGACAAAAATGTGAAAACTTATCCAATTTTAATTCTCGCTCTTTCTGGCATCTAGCTAAAAACCTCTAAATCAACTTTACTTCCTCGTTTTTACCTCCTCTTTTCCATTCCGATGGCTCAGTTGGTCTCTTCTGAAAAAGCTGAACTCTTCGTTCAAACTTTCGCTTCCAACTCAACTATGGACGATTCCGGTGCTGTTTCTGCATCTCCTCCTCCCTCTGACTTTATTATGTCTGAAATTAGAATCTCTTCCAAAGATGTTCTTTCTGCCCTATCTGGGCTCAACTCTAGGAAGGCGTACGATCCTGATGGTGTTTATCCTGTTGTTGTTAAGAACTGTGCTTCTGTGGTGACACCCTGCCGAGGCAAACTCTCTCGTCTTTGTCTCTCATCTGGTACTTTTCCTTCCTGCTGGAAGTTCGCTTTCACTCAGCCTGTCCCAAAGAAGGGTGACCGCTCTCAACCCTCCAACTATCGCCCAATTGCTTTGAATTCTTGCTTTTCTAAAGTTTTTTAATCTATCCTTAATAGGAAGATTCTTAAACACCTCTCTTTTCACTCTCTTCTTTCAGATCGCCAGTATGAGTTCCGCAAGGAACGCTCGACTGGCGATCTTGCATAATTTAGGGGGGGTCGAAACATCAAAAGTAGAGTTTCTCCAATTCCACAGTATGCACATAGTTGGAAATGATGATCTCAACATCTTGTAAAAAAAAAAATGAGTATATGCGACCCCCCTTACCCCTTCCATAGCATCCCCCCCATTTTACTCTCTCCACAGATATAAACCCCAAATGTGACAATCATGCATTATATTAAGTCTTATTAAGTAGATTAGATTAATTTGGATAGATTATTTAGAGTGAATAGATTACATATATAAATAATTCATCTAATCTATCTATATAAAACTATCTAAATTAATCTAAATTTGTCACATTTTTGGTTTAGTTTCAGATTGTTAATGATTGAATGAGTTATGATTTAATTCCG